>JBBPCS010002444.1:0-13510 GCA_037974645.1 Hollardia meadi
CATGTTAAGTGTCATGAGATAACTTTGTTGTGAATTGGCGCTATACAAATAAAATTTGATTTGATTTGATTTGATCAGTGAGCCACACCGTTGCCCTGGGTGTCATGTTCCTTTAGTATAGACACATACACACACTGTAATTTATTCAATCCCACATTCTGCTGCTGGAAATACTAAAATACTAAAACCTAGAGTACCCAAATGTGTTTTAATCCACATCTGAAAATAGTCTCCTACACATGACAAGAGAGATGGACACTCATATTGTTGGTTTTCATGGCATTTGTTGAAAATAATACAATTGTATACCAGCCTTATGCTTTAAGTGAACTAAGAGCTAATAAAATCAAAGTAATGAGCCCTAAACACTAATCTAATGACATACAAGTAGGTTAGTGTAACAGTGTCTTTTTCTCTGTCTTCCTCTTTCTCAGCACTGCATCGAAGAGAAGAGAGAGAGACAGAGAAAGAAAGTGTGTGTGTGTGTGTGTGTGTGTGTGTCTGTCTGTCTGTGTGTGTGTGTGTGTGTGTAATGCAGCTGTATGACTAAGCTTTGTCTTAACATGACTGTCTGTGCAGAGAGGGAAACCAGGCATTTCGGGAGGCCATGGCTGCACTGGAGAACCATCCATGTGTCAGGGGCTTGTCCTTCACCTCATTCCTAATCCTTCCTTTCCAAAGAATCACAAGGCTCAAGCTGCTAGTACAAGTGGGTGCGCCAAAATAAGTTAAAATTAATAGATACAAATAGATACAGTAATATGGCAAGATTCAGCAGTGTTTGCTATATGTTGAATGGGTCAAAGTTGCAGTAATAAATAAGGATTAAGTGCTACTGTAGAGGCTTTTTGTCAAGGCTTTCTGCTGTTTTTATTTGAGTTTGTTTCTCTACACAGAATATCCTGAAAAAAGCAGAGGAAAACTCAGAGAGGGAAGCAAATGCTATAAAAGCCCATCAGCAACTGGAGCAGGTGAGCATCAGATGAGGGACTGGGCTCATGGCGGCAGGGAAGCAGTTTAAGCATGGTGTCGACATGATGATTCGAATCATTTATTTAGGCTATTTAGGCTTTATTATTGGCTAATCAGATACGTGCAAGCACATATTCCTAATATATTACAGCTGTACCACAAAAGGCATGATTTACATTAATAGTTGAGATGAAGCACAAAATGATTGTGATAACCTTCTAAAGTTTTTTCTAAAACAAACATCTGTGTTTTGGTGTCTGACAACCTCCCTAAGGGGTGTACTACGAAGCAAGATTAACTCGTTAACGAGGTATGTTGAGTCTCCTTGAATCTGGTTAGATCACCATGGTAATTTATGCTGCACACATAACATACACACATATTGTCCAGAGGAGGTTATGTTCAGAGTTTCTGATTAAAATAGTCTCTTAACAGCGCTGGCCTTTCACTAATTCTTTCCCTGATGATTAATATATTATTATATTAAGACTTTAAATTTTGTAGAGCATTAATTTCATCCATACACTAAATGAATGATGAAGGCACAGCAGCTATACATGGATATAATATGGATGATGTTTTTATGCTCAGTTCTGACCAAGTCCATTTTACACTGCTGGTACCACAGCTAAAAGAACACTGATAATAAAAATTATATTTATTAGAGATAATATTAAATAAATAAATTGGCCAAAAACTAAAGTGATTTCCATGTATCCTTCATTATGGTATAGTGTCAGACCTATGCAGTATAATGTTTAACTAGAATTACCGTCTCTCAGTTGTATGCCTCGGCGCACCAAACAAGTTGCAATTTCCATCCATTTGTGTCCAGACTCATATAATACGTATATGTAATGACTGATAGAGTTTCGTCACATGGTCAAACAACAATCACCTGAAGCTCAATAACAGCGAAACCAATGAGCTTGTAGTGGACTACATTGCTTCAAATATGGATGTTATTGCAAAGAAGCTCCAAATTCTAAAACATGAATCGCTCACACACATCTTCAACCCGGCAGCACAGAAGATCTATACAATATAATCTCCCCTTCTGTTCCTAAATTATGGTGTTTAATAATGGACAGAAAAGTGTTTTTGCAGAATATTATTATGTCACAGTGAAGTTGACATTTGACCTTTTGGATACAAAATGTAATCAATTCATCTTCATTATCCTGTTCAACATTTGTTTGAAATTTTGTCATAATTAGCGTATTAATTATTGAATTATGACTAAACATTTGTTTTAATAGGTCACAGTGACTTGACCTTTGACCTGTGACCACAAAAATCTGTTTATCTTCGGGTCCAGGTTAACATTTGTGCCAAATTTAAAGAAATTCCATCAAGGTGTTCCAGAGATATCGTGATCAGAAGAATGGGTTTTACGTACGTATGGACAGACAGCCCAAAACATAATGCCTCCGGACACAGCTATCGCCGGTGCGGAGACATAAAAATGACGTTTCAACTATAAACTTGAAGAGTGCTACAATGTACAGTTGTCACGTTAGAAATTAAACCGTAGACAAGATTGCATTTAGTGGAAAAATTAACATATTATGAATTTACACCATCATCAGTTTTCGAACGTGCACAGAGCCTGAAGCAGAAAGCCTGGGTTAACAAAGACAGTTGGTAACCACGTACGTGATACTCATAATTTCTGACTGGGGTTTTAGGGTTTGTCGAGCCAGCTCCCACAAAGAAAGCCTGGCTCTGTTGAACTTGCCTCATAGTACACCCCTTTGGTTTGTATGTCATTATGTAACCAGTATCTGAAGCAATACACCATTACAACGTAGCCTCTTTATGATGCAGGTTAGACTTAGTCTAAAGGCCTAGTAAGGCAAAAATAACCGACTTTGAAGGAGTTTGTTGGTTTGATATACATTTATTTTCTCAGACAGGGTACACTGTTAAGCACAGTTTATTATAAACAGGGTTGACCTCTCCCTTATATTAACACCAGGACAGTCAGAACATGCTTCCTCTAACAGAAAGTAATAGGAAAAAAAGGAGGGAAAAAGATGCAAACCAGACCCTATGAAACAACATCTTTGCTTTGTTGTTTTGTTTTTCATTGGTTGACATTCAAGAAAGTGAGGGATAATTGTTAGGATATGGCCAGCTCAAACTGGGCGAGGACTCACAAGTGCTGCCAGTGTTCCCTAGGAATTGAGTTCAAGGAGGTTAGCCTCAGTTTTATTGAAATAAACAAAAAATGAGATTTCATTTTTATTTATTTTTTTAGATTTTTCATAACAATGAGAAACAAAACTAAGATCTAAAAGAGAGAAAACAATTTTGTATGATGTTCTAAGGTTATGGACTGATGGTGCATATTTGTGTCTTCCTCAGATTGTGAAAGAGTGTAACGAGGGGGTACGAAAAATGAGTCGCACTGAGGAGCTTATCAACATTGAGAAAACACTGGAATTTAAATCCAAGGTAAATAGAGTGCATTTTCAGCTGTAATGAAGTCATTGCAGATTTTGGGGCTTTGTTTGTGCCCCGACTACTTTTGATGTGGCACCTAGGTTTTTGGGTTGCCTTTATCCATTTCATAATATGAAATGGTTCTATCTTGCCCTGTTTTGGACATGTGGTTTTTCCTTTGCAGCCATCTGTATCCCACAATCTATCGCAAGCCATGGTGATTTAAAGGCATTCAGATGGTCATTAGTCTGTGGTAAATTCATAATATAAAGACCAATTAAACATGACACTGCAAGGTGTAAAGAATAGACAGCGCTAACAAGAGGAATGAGTATCGTCCATATAAACTACTTTATATCCAAGGTGCTATTAAGAAGAATCTTATACAGTACAGTAATATTAATTAATTATTATAATTAATATAATAATATATTATATTAATTACCAATTACATTGCAATATTTTCACAAGATTTTTTCTCGTGCTAATGTAAGTTGAGGAAACAACAATTTTTGAAGGGTAATGAATTAATTAGCTTAATTACTTTCTATCATTCTATCATGTGTTAAACTTAGGGTAACATGACCTTTGCCTAAATATCCTACCGGTAGATACCACTCTGTTGCCTGTCACTAGTGGTAAATTTGTCTTATGTTTGTATGTATCTATATTTGGTTTATGGGAGGCCCCATAATACACAACAATTCAACAAGCATATCCTATATTTCCAATTGCTTTCACTTTTTGCTACCTTGCCACAAAATGTTTGCTATGTTAATTCTTCAACCTGGAAAAAATAACAAGTGTCAATAAGAGGTTTCCATCCTTAACATGTATTGCCATATATTATATGAGTATTCTGAAGTGAATGCCTGTAATCCTGTATGCCATGACACACATTTTTCATGGCTAATGGCATCGATGACAAAGAAAACAAATGAGCTGTGCTACTAAATTGTGTACATGCCCAGACTTACACATCCTACAGAGTCCTGACTGATATGAGACCAAACTCGTAAAGCTGCTGAAAAACATTTTCACCCAAAACTGATGAAAAAGTGCAACGTAGAAATTAAATTCCTAAAAGAGAAAGCTTGAAGAATGTGTGAATATGTGGCAGAGCTGGGGTGGAGACTACAATCAGAGGATGAACTGACTATTGGAAAAGCTCTCAAGGTTGCATAGTCCATGGAGGCAGCAAGAAAAGACAGTGAATCTGCACAGCATGAAAGAAACTGCTAAATGGTGCAGAGCGGTGGAGTGAGCAAGAAGATAGTCTTGACAACTCAGAAAGAAGAAAATGCTGCAAATCATCACCATGGCAACAACAGCAATTGCAGATGTAGTTGCTGCTAGGTCCTTCAAACTTCACTGCACTCATCAGCATTGGAAAAGGAAGTGTTTGAATTAAGAGCAACGGACCTTGAGACAATCACTACACACAGCATGTTCCGACCACCCAGCCAGACTAAATTTTGCCAGGGGTGGTCGAGGGAAGAGATCCAGAAAGGGAGCCATGCTAACCCAGCTTGGATTTTAGGCTGCTCCTGGCTAATGTCCAGTTACAGGAAAATGGAACGGGTGAATTAGGACTCAGGTTGGCCAAGCAATGAGAAATCAGAGACTGTTAAATGTCCACATCTTTACAGAGACCTGTCTCCGCCACAAGGTCCTGGACCGTTGAACTCAATGTTCCAAGCCAACAGTGCTCAGGGCTCTGAGAGGACGAGGGGAGGCAGACTCTTTGTTTACATCATTGATGTTTGGTGGTCAAACACAGTCAAAGTTGAAGGACAATATTTCCCAGAAGTTGAACTTTTAATGTCAAGATGCTGACCATATTATCATCACCATCTTGTTACTGCTGTTTACATTTACCCAGTCACAAATTAAAATAAATACACTTCAGAATTATTTGCTGAGTGTATATACTGTAAATAAACTGTACATAAATAAACAGTTTATCAACTTATTTTTATGGTGCAAACCTGTGTTGTATAATGACAAATAAATTACCATGATACCTCGATACATGAAGAAAAAAGCACTCAAAGTAAAAGGAATAAAATGTTAGCTATGAGGTAGACACTGGCTGTGGGTACACCAAAGACACAAACCCAGGTTAGCAACATGTAGGATAAAACTGAGGATATTTGGTGGCCATAGGGTAGTAGGGGTCATCAACTGTATTTGTCGACGGGCAAGAATTCCAATAAACAGACAGTGTGGGGGCCTATTATTGTTTAATATTTTCACATTTTTTTATCAGCCTATATCAGTGTGAACACACTCGAAAAAAACATGGGAAATCCATAATGATAATTAGATACTTAATTGCTCTCAGACCTCCACCAAGGAGGAAGTCAGTGCTCAAAATAAAAAACAACAACTTTAGTTTAACTAATGAATAAGTCCTTAATATCAACAAAAAAAACTCCACTTGGGGATTTCAGGAAGAAAAACAAAGTATTAGTTCGAGACTCAATACAGTTGGCCAATGAAAATGAACCCAAGTGATGCCTCTTGCATCTAATAGACAAGCTTAATGCTTCTCGGACAGCTCTGGATTTGCCTCCTGTAGTCCTGCAATGTGCCAGCTCCAGGGAACGTGCCAGCCTGGGAGCCGAGTGGTTTGATGGTGGGTCCATGGGGTAGAGAGAACAGAGTTGGAGAAGAATCTAATTTTGCAGAATGAACTATGAATTACAGACTTTTTGGCTTGTTGCCAGGGGTTGGCAAGCTAATTGACATCAGTCTCAGGACAAAATGGGCCATTTCCACTAGTGAGTAACGTTAGATGTGCGCATTTTCTAAATTCATTAATATGGGCTGGATGGGAAGCTTTGGCAGTCTGGATGTGGCCTGTGTGCTACCAGTTTATGATCACTGCCATAGAGGGCCAATACTAGGTGTTGCCAAGGTCAAAGTTGAACACCACTACTACTATATTAGCAGTAGCAGTCACACCCCCCAACATATGAAATATGGAATTTTTTCCCCCTCAATATTTATAAATGACCAGTCATGTTATCCTCATGCTGAAAGAAAGCTCATTTGTTTGGATTCTCACTATTCAATGTTCGACCTAAATGCAGAAAGTAAATTAAAACTTAACTGAAAGTTAACTGAACCTGGACTGTGTGTGTGGCCTTTTGGATGTGTCAAACACAAAACAGTAATTAACATTAGATCCTGACCGGTCCTGTGGGCGTATAATCAATTAATTTAAGCTGTGGTGCGTAAATGTGCACGTCTCTCTGTGGGATTGCTGCAGGTAATGTAATTAATATTTTCCTCATTAATGATGTATTACTTCACCCATCTGCATCGCATCTGCTGTCATGGCTGGAGTGGGACTGATTTTCAACCCAGGAATTTTGTGCTTCACTTTAGTTAAAAATCTACCATAATAATAGCTTTGCAATGTAAGTCAGCTAAATCAAATCAAATCAAATTTTATTTACATAGCGCCAATTCACAACAAAATTTATCTCATGATACTTAACATGTACAGTAGCTCTAGACCACACTTTTTATCACTTATTATTAGTTGTTAATTATTAATTTAGAGAGACCCAACATTTCTCCCATGAGCAAGCACTTGGCGACAGTGGCCTCTCTGCCTTCTAAAAAGGCAGAAACCTCGGAAGCTATAGTGCTCTCTTTTCTACAACCTTGTTACTCAGGAGTAATGGAGTTATGGGCACATGGCTGCCACTCTTCTTCACTGCCAGCAGCAAACTGGTTGACTGGCTGCTGCTGCTGCTGCTTAGAGACTACTACAAAGTGTTTCACACTTTCGGTGGCATCACAACATACCAATTTTCATTTAACAAAACATTTATTCTTATGAAATTTACAGTAGTTATACTGTATAAAGCCACAGAATCCCTTGACACTAAACCTAACAAAGTAATATTTTGTTTTGCAATCCAGATATCTTGAAATTGTTGCCGAAGCAAGCATACCTGGCTCATCCTCTTCATCAACTTCTGCCGCTTGTTCTCCACCTGCACTCTCAAGCCGTGAGCAGCTTGTTTTAAACAGGTTGCTGAGTTTGAGACATTTTGCCGCATCAGCTTGAAAAGCTTTTTGTTTATTAATTCTGGCCTCTTCAGCTCCCCCTTTTTATTATCCATATTTTCTTTTTAATCTACTTATATTTCTCTCTCTTTTTCACTCGCATCTTCTCTACTCCCTTGAATGTAGCCTGTGGCCTATGCGTGACGTCAGAGTCCACACAGAGCTAGTCATGTTAGCCTTCTGCTAAATGAATGCAGTCCTGTGAAGCTGATATTGAATACGTTTTATTATTGTTTTTACCGACCCTGTTGCCGCTCTTGCGGCCCAACAACTAGCACGGCCCACCGGGAATCTTCCTGTTTCTCCTGATTAGCCACTCCGTGCTTGTCTGCTATTAATTCGCATGATAATTTTTATGACCTGATCTAGAGAATGCAATCCACTCTATAATACACAGGGGGACACACAGCAGCCCTCCTCCTCCTCAGTTAAAGATTGGTGCATTTGTTCATATGCAGTCAAATGGAGTTGCTGATGAAACAGAGGTTTGGGAGATGGCGGAGGCAGAGGCAGGGACAGGTATGTGGTCATGTGCCATGTGCAGGGAGATGACACATAATTAATGTTACGCCCACACCTGAATAATGAATGAATAATTAAGGGACTAAATTCAACCTTTTTGCGCCTTGCACCCTACTTTGCTCCCAGATTATGCACCCTTTAAGTAGCAAAATGGAGATGGACAAGCCCAAAATGCACTTGCAGCAGGTAGAAGAAGTTAGCCTTGAAGGCTTTCTGTCAGGCACCTTCCGGGCAGCTTTCTGAAAGAAAGTCCATAGACTTTTATGACAGAAATTCCATGTAGCTTTCTGACAGAAATCGCAAATAGCTTTCTAGCAGAAAGCTTTTTCTGACAGAAAGCCTATTCTGTTAGAAAGCCTGTATTATAGACATTCCCATCATGGAAAGCCAACATGGCCTCGTGATTGAGTAGGTTGTATCCAGGGCTTGCACCTGGAAGACCAGGAGTTACTCCCACAAGTTACTCTTATTTTCCCCTTTTTTCAGTAATTATTTTATTGTTTTGGTCACACTTCGTTCAGGTTTAGGCACCAACACTTGATTAGTTTCAGGCAACAAACCTACTTGGATAGGTTTAGGCACCACGAATACTTGGTTACGTTTAGCTAACAAAACTACATGGCTAGGTTTAGGCACCAAAACTAATTGGTTATGTTTAGGCAACACAAATACTTCATTAGGTTTACACAACAAAAACACTTTGTTAAGTTTAGGAAAACATCATGGTTTGGGTTAAAAATACACCCTTTCACAACATTTAACACGTTACAATAACGTCTCTGCGGATCTATCAGCTGGCCATCCTGAGTCGGACAGTGTTATATGAGTGCAATGCTAAATCAGTGGAATACTCTTAATACTAAGTAAAGGGGATTTTAGACATATTAAAATCAAATTATAAAATTATTCTAATGTAGGCTAATGTAATAATAATATTAAACCTACTAGACCTACTGACTATACTGACTGAATTTCTGACTGAGGGCATCTGTGAAAATGGTGCATCTTTGACCGCGAGACCCAACAAGACCAGGTGCGAGATCGAAGATGGTAGGCCCCAGCTGCTAGATTGCAAGCCCAACCACTACTGTTTTTCTCCGTGAAATACAACATTTCCTCACCACATCATCTGAATTACACAACCATTCGATCTGGAAGACTTGGAGGATTACACTGATGCATGACTACAACCGTCTGTGCACCATGAGCAACACAAAAAAAGGCTGGGAAAAGGACAAACTCACTTCCACACCAACCAATAAGAGACTCCGGCAATCCGGCTCCGTTCAAATCTCCCCAGAAAAAACATGCTGTACTGAGGTCAGTGACATTTTACTCTCAATTGACAATAAACTCTCTGCTCTTCACGCAAATATATCCCTGATAGTCCTTCATAAAGAATTCCAACAACCATACAAAAGCCTGGAATTCAGCAAAGAACAATTAGCCACATTAACCAAAGAAAACAAATCATCCCAACAATCCGTTACCTCCCTTACAACTAAGCTTGCCTCCGTTGTTAAAGAAAACAAAGACATGAAAGAAACCATCCTCGATCTACAATCACGCAGCATGAGAGACAATCTTGTCTTTTCTGGCATCCCAGAACAAACACATGACGATAACCCAGAAAAATGATTAAGGACTTTATAACCACTCACCTTAAAATCTTCCTGGACATTCCATTACATTCCGCCAAGACCGCATTGGTCCAAAAAACTCCACTTACAAAAAATTTTAACATTACAAACAAAAACAACTGGTACAGCGTCAAGCCAGACAACTGAAAGGCACGGACTATCGATTAAACGACCAATTCCCCAAAGAAATCCTGGACAAACGCAAAATACTACTCCCAATCAGAAAACAAAACGTGCAAGAAGGAAAAAAAAGCAGTCATTTCAGTTGATAAATTATACATTGATGGCAAACTGTACTGTGACAAAAAATAACCCCATGGCTATTCCACCACATCTTTGGAAAACCTTATGCACAACCAACTACACACACGTGCATACATAAATGGACATACACACACATACACACATATAGGTGAACACATACCAAACACAAAGCCTATAAAATGAAATGAAATGAAATGAATGAATGAATTAATTAATTTATTTATTTGTCTGCAAATAAATTATGAAGTCAAAACATCACAACAGAGTAATTTAACATAACAGTAACAGTAGCAATCTTAATCTTAGTAACAATCTTCTCCAAGACCCTGTTATAATGAATTCACTTAAATTTCTGACTTGGAACATTTGTGGAATTGGTTCACAGGCAAAAAGACTTAAAGTACTCAACCACATAAACAACTTATAAGCAGATATATATGCCTTTTACAAGAAACACATATATCTGAATCTGACAATCATAAATTAAGAACACCCCAATTTAATCAAACCTACTCAGCCCATTTCAACTCCAGGCAAAGAGGGGTAACGATTTTAACACACAAAAATATCTCATTTATTCATAACAACACTATTACAGATCCTGAAGGACGATTCATAATAATTAATATCACAGTACACAACAACCCAATCACTATTGCATCTATCTATGGCCCAAATAATGACGACCTTTTTCCACACCTTTTTCACCACTCTCTCCAATTTGTCTGATTCCCCAATAATAATCGATGGAGACGTCAACACAGTCATGAGCCCATCAGTAGACAGGTCTAACAATCCAACCAGCACACGTAACTCCCAATCCGCAGACACAAACAGTTCATGAGTGATTTTGGTGTTGGCAATGGTTGGTGGTTAAAATACCCAACCGCTAGAGAATTTTCATTCTCCTCA
Organism: Hollardia meadi; assembly: GCA_037974645.1. Lineage (NCBI taxonomy): Eukaryota > Metazoa > Chordata > Actinopteri > Tetraodontiformes > Triacanthodidae > Hollardia > Hollardia meadi. The sequence continues at coordinate 10,839 of JBBPCS010002444.1, forward strand.
ACGGTTCATCACTCTTACACCCGAATTGACTTCTTCTTGGCAAGTAACTCCATTATATATTATTGTATATATTATTACAATATTATATATTTGATTATATCCCATATCTCAGACATATTAATACACCCCATTACCATTAGCGACCATACCCCCGTATCCCTCACATGGAATATTAACAACCCTCACAGACCATCCACCAGATGGTGACTTAACACATCCCTTCTTGAGGACCTTGACTTTGATAATTACATATTAAAAGAGAGTGGGCATCCTTCCATGAAATAAAGGATTCACCGAAAATAGCACCATCACTACTTTGGGAAACAGGGAAAGCTGTATTAAGAGGAAAAATCATACTCCACATACAAGAAAAAGAAAGACAATGAGCAGGAAAATTACTTTGAACAAAAAAAATTAAGAACTAGAAAACATCAATGCAAAAAATCCTACACCAGGAATCCAAAATTAACTACAGAAATATAAACTACAGCTGAATGAACACACAAGTAGGAAAACTCAATTCCTTTGACTTTGACAAGAAAATGTTGAACACAGTAATACATCTGGAAAATACCTGGCCAACCAGATCAAACGTAATAAAGACAAAACAACAATTCCAATAATTGTGAACTCTGCAGGGAAGACCGTACAGACACCTGACAAAATAAATAAAACCTTGCAAAACCAACCCATATTCATCGATAAATAAACCAAGCCAAGAAGACATTGACAATGTCCTCAGCAATATTGATTTACCACAACTTACTGAAGATCAAACAAATGCACTTGAGAAACCATTTACAATAACAGAATTCCAAAATGCACTTAAACTTATGCCTAACAATAAATCATCAGGACCTGACGGCTTCCCTGCAGAGTTCTATAAACGCTTTTGGAATATTCTGTCCCCCATTTTCAACAGATAAAAAGCTGAATTTAAACCAAAATCAAAACTTCCCATAGACATGAGCACTGCTACAATCTCTCTTTTACTTAAACCCAATAAAGACCCCACATCCCGAACAAGCTATCACCCTCAATCTCTCCTCAACACAACACAAAAATCATGAGCAAAGCCTTAGCATCCCGAATTGAAACAGTCACTCCACATATCATTCGTCCAGATCAAATTGGCTTTATTAAAGGAAGACAATCATCTAATAACCTACACAGACTATTTAACTTAATCTATTACGCATCCCACACAAACCTACTAACAGCCATAGTTTCATTGGATGCAGAAAAGTTAATTGGGAATTTTTATTTTCAACACAAAAAACAATTTGGTCATCTTACTTTACCTGCAAAATCCTTCCTCCTCATTACCTGAAACCATACGCCTCATCAACACCGTCTCTAAAATCTCAGACTACACTATCAACTGGTCTAAATCCACCACTCTCCCACTGAGCTTAAATAGCTGGGATGTGGCAGCCCAAACACCACCTCTTTCTCTCCGCACTGGTAATATCACATATTTAGTAATCAATATTTCCCCTAGGACTTCAATCCTTCAGATCAAATCCTCCATCCGTACCAAAATCAACATTAAATCAGCCAACTTAGATCTTCCTTTAACTGACTTCAGATCTGTTCAATTTCACCACTTAAAAAAAACAATTATCTAAATCTACAAGATAATTTCCATGGCTAATTCAGTAATGTCTGTACCTTCAATAAAATGGGAAAAAGACCTACCATTTGCCCCAGATGCCGACTTCTGGACCCAAATCTGCAAAAACTTTTCTATATCTACCAACACAAACATCCAACTTATACAGTACAAGATTATTCACAGAGTACACTACACGGGAAATAGGATGTTTCAAATGGGTTTCACTGACTCTGAAATTTGCCCACATTGCACACAAAACACCACAGGGACAACTATTTGTATGCTACATGGGACTGCACACCAATTAAACAATTCTGGCAGGACATCACTGACAACCTCTCCCTTCTCTTGGGCTACCACATCCCACTATCTCCTCTGCTTTCTAGGTGACTTATCAAACATCAACCTAAACAACAGTTCCAGTAGAATACTCTCCATAGCCCTAATCATCGGCAAGAAAACTATCCTCATGAACTGGAAATTAAGGAACATGGTCAAGATGATTTGATTTGATGATATATATATAATCACTACTAGTCAAGATGATGCTGATGCTGATGGCTGTGGTGGCAATAATAATAACAACAATTCATCAATCTATTTGCTTTCTTTTACGTTTTCTGTTCCTTTTCTTGACATTTCGATAACTTGATAATATCAATATCAATTTGGACATACATGGCATATCACACTCACAACTATAGTTACACCTACACCCACACTCACCCACTATATACCAACACTCACTCACACTTTTTTTTTTTGTTCTCTTTGGTCATTTCCACTCTAATACATCATTTATTCCGACACTAACAAACACTGTAGAGTACAAATATATATGTATGTATATGTATATAACAATATACATATATATCATTATCACTATAGTTATTGTTGTTATTACCCTTGTTATTACTGTTGTTATTATTATCATTATTATTACAATTTTTTTTTCTTTTAGTTGGTTGTGGGGCGCTAGAGCAGGGTGGGCGGTGGCTTCTTCCTGTGCCACCAGGTGGCTTGGGTCGGGGGGGGGGGGGGGGGGGTGGTGGGGATA
>JBBPCS010002445.1:0-13509 GCA_037974645.1 Hollardia meadi
GTGTGTGTGTGTGTGTGTGTGTGTGTGTGCGTGCGTGTGCGTGTGCGTGTGCGTGTGTGTGTGTATCTAACAAGTTTAGATGGGTGGAATGAGAGGAGAGAAAGGTAGGATAGGGGCAGGTAAATCATGAAAATAACCATGGGTAACCACACACCATCATCTGTCTGTTGAGTTAACGAACCATAGGTAATTATATTGGCAGGAAGGGAGGTCAAGTTTCAAGATTCGATACAAATTTATTGCAACATTATATTTTCTGTGATCAGATTAACCAGGTGACACTGTCCAAGGCCGTAGCTACCACTTAGGACTGAGGCCATGTCTTTGTTATTGTGAATGTGGGAGCTTTCATAAGCTTAGAAGGAAATTGTATTTGTGATTATACACAAATTACACATAATGGGGTTTAAAGGCTGACTCTCCTGATTTAAATTTTAAAATTAAATTGACTTTTGTTGGGAAAATTATATATATTTCTTCACCAGAATGGCTGTATATTTCTGGAAATTAAAAGGGTTTGAAACAGCTTTCATACCACACTGCTGGAAAGCAAACAAACAAAAAGATTTCTAGAAAACATAGTTGATCAGTTGATCTTACGTAGTTTCTTGGTGGTTAGTCAAACATTTCTTAGGAGAGTGGGGTTACGCGAGGAGATCTTGGTATTCAATATAAAATCAGTATATTAACTCAGAGTTTATTGTGATAGTCTTGGATTTGTTAGGATATAATTTAAAGAAAAACTTCAGACATAAAAATACTATCCACAGCAGATCTAAATGCTGACTGAAAACGTTACAGAGATATTGGGCTACCCCGAGCCTGGGCCATGGTCATGGCAATAAGAAAGTTTACATTATTAATTGTCCATTGCTTATTCAGTTTAATAAATAAATGCCAAATAAACACATTTATATAGTCTAAAATGAAGTTATATCAATAAATTGCTGGAATTTGTAACTTTATATACCTTGCAGCCATGGACAGATGATGAGACAAGCCTGATATTACATCTCTTTGTGGTTGCTTTTCATCTTTTGGCAACAGGGGTGGCCAATCAGATACGAGGGCAAGGCCCGTGCCACCTGTGCCATGCCTCTGGCCACGCCACTGTACCTGTGTGCATCTCTTTCACATAGGCCCAGTGCAACTCATTTCCTTCGCAGAGTCTGTCAAACCCCCAGTCATTATTGGTTCATATAAGTCACCCAGCACAGGGATACTGCATGTAGGTCATTAACTTTGATGCTTCCTCAGCAGTCACCAATCATCTCCTGTTACAAGCTCAAAGTGCTTTCCCGAAATTCCAAATATCTTTTTCTTTGTAAGCCCCATCACCGATTCATACACCTCCTCATACACGGGTTCATACACATCTTTGCTTCCCAGTTCCAGTTCCCACAATTATGATGCTATAGGTCCAGCAGTAACATCTAACTGTGAGATGGAAACAATGTACATCCAATTCCAGACCCTCAGACCCCAGAAGAAAAAGACTACTGTACAATGGTGGCACATTATTGACAGTAACATGTCGATATCAGGTTGAATAAATAAATACTTAAATATCAATGCTTCAAAAAAGAGATCGTCTTTCAGACAGACAGAAGTAAAAAATGATGATTTCATAAAGAGAGAGATGACCTCTGCCTGATGCATTTAGCCTCCTTATGGCATTCTTCCAACTTTAAGGCTCCCACGTCTTTGTGAATAAACATGGGCCAAAAGTCTTAAATGTCCTCCATATGTGCTGGTGTTAAACCCAGTCAAAACTCTTTCCTGTAATAAAACAAAACAACCGTGAAGGCCAACCAATCTCGACACCAGCAAATTACAAAAGAGGAATGTATTTGCCTAGCAGGTCTCTTAGGCTGCTTTAGAAAAGATTTTGTAATTGGTGCACAATGAGGCCACAGTACTTGTGTTCTGGGGAACTAGAGCTGAGCATTGTTTGTATTAAATCATTAATCAAATACACCACAGCGATTTCTATCAGGCAGGTAATGAAATGTTTCGGAACATTATACAGTATATTGAACTGCAGGTCAAGAAAAGGGCCCTGTCTTATAGAGACAGATTAGATTTTTTGTAATGACTATGAAGCACACAGACACACCATAAAAATCTCCTTTTGGAGTTGTTATTTTCATAAATCTGCTAAAAGAGAGTAAATGCTACAACCTTGAATATAAAACTATTTGGCTGTGGCAAGATATCATCGCCCTTCAAGACTAAAACCCCACTTGGCTGTGTAGACCCATCGTTACTATCCTTTTCTTCAGCAAAGTCTTCATGTTATCAGTCCAGTCCAAAAACCCACAATAGTGCTCTCTGTTCCAGAAGCAGAATTATCTCTTAACCTTCAACTTCGCCGTCGGTCAACCCGCACTCAGTGACTGAGCAAGTCCCAGCAGGCATTAAGTCACACACTCCTATCATGCAGCCAAAATAGAAAGTGTGTGTGAGAGAGAAGCAAAGACAGAAACTAGAATAAGGAGGCAAGACTATGGTGAAAGTGAGTCAGTGAATGCCTCTTACCATCCATCTGTGCACCACTATTTCCGGCACACTGACAGAAGACATCCTGATGGCAAGGATGCATTTTTTGTCTGTTATTCTGATCCATTACGTAAAAACCCTTTGATCTGTGGGACTGACTGAGTGACTGGACAGAAAGGTAAAAGACTAGATGGAGCTAAAATCTAAAAACATAGCAGAAAGGAAGAGTACTGAAAAGGAAAGAGTAGAGATGAGCACAGATATAAAAGTTCATACGTAAGCGTACTACGATTGTGTTCACGGCTATACCGACTTCATCGGGGTACCCGTGAGTACCTGCAGTGTCTCTGTCAGTCATTATTTGAAAGATAGTTGGAGTAAAATGTGAACAGTATGAACTAAAGTTAGCCATCGTTCCAATAGTGTTTTTCATGTGGGCTTGGCAATTCATGGTGGACCCTGTGGTTTGATTGCATATTTCTTTGTGTTACTAATGTATTGCAGTGTTTTTAAGTTATCCATAATCGAAGCAGAAAAAAAGAGCATTAAAAAGTCAGCACACATAAATACTGTATATTGCTTAAGGCTCTAATGTTTATTTTGTTAAACATAAACTCCATCGTCTGGTGAGCATCATGTGATATGATTGAAGGCTCAATTGCTGCTAAATGGACCCAGAGCTCAGATTGCTAGGTCAAATGCTGATGCAAAGGTCAAGAATGTTTTATCTAACAGAAAACCCTGAATAAACTGGAGTTTAGGTGTCACTATGTTGTAATGGTGATGCCTGGACAACACGTAACCCCGTGTTTTCTGCATATATCTGCTAAGCACGTATGCACCGAGCAGTGGTGTGTCAGTCTATAAAGGGCAAAGATAACAGGGAGTGGAAAGATACCTCCATCCCCTTGCATTCCTCATTTGCCATGATGTACATACTAAGATTAGGCTGCTCTACACACCAGAACCAGTTCGGGGAAAACGATCCTAATAAAATGCACTACAAGAGGGGTGCAAAATCTTTTTACAGGGTTAACAGCTCAAATCCTGACCTGAATAACTCAAACTGATCTGCGCTGGCGTTATTACATCACCATCATCACGTTATCACATTTACGACACAACACCTGCATGGTCCTAAGGAATGGCTGTTTATGGGGATCACAGGTTCAAAACAGATACTGCCAAATGCCATTTGATACTGAATATAGATGGCGGTAGAAGTTCATAAGCCATGTAGCAAATTTAGAAATCACCGCTGAGGATCCACCGTGAGCATTTTAGCTATTAGCATTTTGCCAAACCGATGTCACCTGTTAACCACGTGATATTGGGGTGTGTTTGATATGTGTCACTAACGGGCTTGCCGGGATACATGTAGATGCAGCCACTAATTCACTACCCCGAGGTACAATAATGCTAACCTTAACCTATAATGACATCATCCTTAATTGTAGGGCACTTTGAAATGTAATGAAGTACGATACTTCTTCTTCGTACACAAAATGACTTAATTACAGTAATTCAAGTACATGTAATTCATTACTTCCACCCCTGATGACAACCTCACTGCACACGTCTTCAGGTAAAGCAGATTTCATTTCTCCATCCTTGTCACACTTTGGAGACAAGGTTAGAGCTTTGTCTTTGCTCTTTTTATACAAATTAATCATACATATAGAGCTTAGAGCAGACTGGTCTACCTTTAGCTTGGTGCATGATTTTACATGTGATTTGTTGAATTTCAATAATTAATCCTCTTGAAATAAGCTTACATCATAAATGTTTAATTAGTATGAAGCAAGTTGGCCATATCTTGATCACACAGCAGCAGGTAACTTAATTTGAATTAGTGGGTGTTGTCAGCCAGTCTAGGTTTTGTCTGTTCTGTCTGCCAAGCCTTAATGCTCTATTTTAGTCACTCAAGTCACAGCACAAAGCAGAGTCTGTGGCACAGGTCAATGGAGCAATGAATTACTTAATGATTTTTCTGATGATGTTCCAATTTGGTATGAAAATGATGAAAAAAAAATTTGAGAGGAAAAAGAAAAACATGGCCTCAGTTAATCATTTAGTAGCTGAATCTTTGTAAAAGCTTGTAATTTTCTGCCAGTGAAGAATTTTACATGTTGACCTTTATCTCTAGAACCAATGAAGATAAGAAGGTTTCCTCGAGTAGACCATATTATATGTGCTTTTATGCTATCTAACATTCTCAATATTAAATACATTTACGTTGGGTTTATATCCAATACCCATTACATTGATCCACTGGAATCAAATTCAGTTTCAACATTTCTGGAAGAAGATTTCATGTTCTCCTTGTGTCTCTGTGTTCCTTCTGGGTGCTCCAGCTTTCTCCCACAGTCCAGAGACAGTGCTAGGTTAATTGGTGTCTCTAAAGGTGTGTATGTGCTTGTCTGTATATTTCAGCTGTTATGAACTGTGATGAACTGCCTATTATTCCAGTTTGTGCCCCCCATCTGGCACCTAGGAGAGGCTCCTGCCCAGACTTGCAAAGAGTTTTATGCAGACCAGCCTTGAATGTGCGTGTCTGCATGTGGGTGTCACTTCTCAGATGCGTGTGTAGTGTGCAAGTTGATATTGTCCAGCCCACAGAGTCCATTAAAGAGATTATGAAGATGTGTGTAGCCTCGCTGACAGTCGTTCAGTGCTGGAGTTCAGAATATTATGGCTGCGATTATCAGATTGCCAAGCTAACGGGGCACGTCACACATCATCCCACACAAACAGCACATAGTAAACAGCATTTGATTGCATGTCTCACAGCGCACCATTGCCCATTAGGAGGAATATGGGTAACTGCTAATGGACTGTCAGTCATTATAAAAGTACTAAGCCAAATGTCAAGAAAATATACACATACAGAATCTGCCAAACACTGATTCAACATCACACATTGGAAAGTATAGATCAAATACCAATGTCATGTTATTCTTCAAGAATAGTGGCAAGAACTAAGAAAAGATCACATGGAATAAACGGGACTGACATGAGCAGTAAGAAAAAAAAAGGACAAACAGTAAGTCATGCATATAGATAATAAAGCCACACCACAGAATTGAATGGAGCTGATGGGAGTATAGGATCCCATATTAGACACAGGGGGCCAAATGAGCACATTATAAATAATCCTCAGAGGGAGAATTAAAATTCAATATTTAGATTAATGCTAATATATCACACATGAAAAACACATGAAAAGTCTAGTGCAAAACTTTAAAATGCCATAAGATATGACATATCCAAAACTAACAGTAACTATCACACAAGAAGAACACTTATTATACTTTATAAGAACCGCCAGACACAACGTGACAAAGCCTTAGGGAAACCAACAAGACAGAACACATCATATATAACACATTTTTGAGAGTGGCAATGGCCATAACAAGGAGCAGAACTTTCTTCATGCTACTCTTCATCACACATTATAACGGGGCATTGCGCATGAACAGCAGAACAGCCTAATGCTAAGTGGATGTCACACATCACACACACAGGGTACAGCTGAAATAGAGATCAGAGACAATTTGCCTGCCCTGGAAGCTATAACTGCAGCATGTTGGCTCATTTCTCAGAGAAGAGAACATTGTACAGTGACAGAAGCCGAGGTGAAACGTCAGACACTAATGTCAGAAACAAAAGGCAGCATCCTTTTCAAGTGTGTTTGGGTAACAAGACTGAGCAGAGCCTTTTAATGAGAATGTGCCACAGTCAAAAACTTGCTTAATGGGATCCCATATACGAAGCTGAACATCATAAAGACAAAGTGGATGAAAAGTGACATGAAAGAGGTAAATGGCTCGTATGAAAGGAGTTCTATAAGAGATGGAATTACATAATGGATCTACTCAGAGCTCAGCCACACTGAAGAGACTCCTCTTTGTCCCCATTCGGCTGCTGTAGGCCTCAGCTAATGCGAGAGAAACATAAGACACAAAGAAAGGAGAAAAGGAGAAAAGGAAGAGGCGTAGAGGGAGGACTGATTGTGGAGGCGCAGGCAGGGCTGGAATGGTTTAATTGTTTTTCAAGTTATTGTTTGTCTCATTAACATTTTAATCCATGATGCAATTATTTGATTACACCAACTAGAAACATTATCAGATTAACGTTAGTTACTACTGGCCTCCACACAATAGAAAATTGATTCAGAATGGTCTTGAGTTGTGGTTCTACTCAGTTTCTAAGAGCAGATGAGGTGTTAGAGTTGGAGTGGGGTGGGGGAGGCACGGGGGCCATGTCGAGTATGTAAATTCATGTGATTTCATGCTGCGTGCCTCTGCTCTATTTCCAGCACTAACCTGCCCCTATCTTCCCCTAAAGTCAAGCTGTTTATAATTTGTGCTTAACATGATTCATAATCCATCTAAATGAGTTAATCTTGAGCACATTGTTAAACAAGTTGCACCCAGTGGGGTTTCAATCCTGAAATCAGAACTGAAGGCATGTTCTGTTCTAAAAAAAAAAAAAAAAAAAAAAAAAGGCGATGTAGCCTGAGAGTGAATTTGTGGAAATATTAGCATATTTTAATAACGTTAGTTAAAACATTAATTCCCATGAAAAATAGATTTTGCACTCGTTAATAATTTCACTTATCTGGAACAATGTATGATTCATTATCAGTTGAGGATACGCTGCACGGCAGTTGTTCTTGTGTTGGCTTTTCAGACCTTCAGTCAGGATCTGATTCGCTTTTATTGTACATGCTCATGTCCCTCAAATTACATGGCCAGTAACACAAGAGCAGTCTACTTAATTTTATTCTTTTAACTTTTAACTAAAGAAGCATGGTACAAAGAAATTAATATATGCTTATTTCAGGGTGTGGGGATCCCTGCATGTAAAATCCACTTCACATATAAACAAACAGCTGTTGTCCTTCTTTGAAATACTCCTGTTAGATGTTGACGGCCCTTGGTTTGCCTCCAAAGCGATGCTTGAGTTGCTTGTGAAGATTTTAATGTTGATGGTAATGTGTCAAAAAAAGATTCTCCTCTCACCAAAATCTAAACTGTGGCAATACACTGGCCCTGATTTCTAATTAGTGTTCAAGAGTATCATTTATAAATCATGTATCCTGCAGAACATGATTTAGACACGGATTTAGACGGGCGCGTACTTGATGATTGTATCCAACACCTCCTTTGTCACTATGAAAATATGCAAATGAATTTGGTGAAATATTGAATGTGATCTGTTCTGTTATTCTCTCACTTCTCATTTAAATTGCTTGTGTGTCTTTGGATTCCTTTTCAAATCTGATTTTTTTTTTTTTTTTTTTTAATGAGAGAGAGTTCAGGCCACGATACCTCAAGTGTTTGAGCTTTGTGCACATCACATGAGCTAATGTTATTGTGATTTGAATTAGGATACCGTAGAAGCAGAGTCGGGGTTTCTGGTGCAACTTCACCTACTTCCAAGGTGTATGGAGAAGATAAACAGGCTTGAGAGGCCAAAACTCCCTCACAATAAAGCTGAAATAGAATACTCTCAGCAACAAGGTGTAAACTGGTAAAATGACACACAAAAAAAGACATCCAGATTTCTTACATTTCAAACAACTGTGTTAGCCGGACCTTAAACAGGCCACAGTGGTTTAATGCTGTTTCTCTAAATGTTGTGGTATATGATACCTCTAAGCAAGTAGATGTTTGTGCTCTGAAATAGTGGAACATTAAAGGTTAAATTACATGGTGCATATGTAAGTACAGAGCTGTCCATAGTACTGAAATGGAGCACTTACATAGACAGACAGACAGACAGACAGAACACATCACGGTTTCTTAGCCTTCTTGCTCTTCGAGCATTAAAATGTAATTTTAGCTCTAATTCCATTTTCCTCCCGTTGACGGTTCACAGACAGATGGCACGCGACAAAGAAATCAAGGGACAATCAATGAGAAAAAGAGAGAGATTTTAGCAGGTAGCACATAGGCATGATCCAATGCGCCCCAGGCACTGTGGATTTTTGATGGGTTGTGTTACCGGAACAGCACCCTCTCTGTGTTCTGGGACCTCCTGATGTACAAATTAAGCACTGATGAATAATCATAAATGACATAATTGTCTAGAAATTCTGTTCACCTTCTCAGGTGCCTTTTATTTCTAAATCTTCTTGACAGGAGTTACCAAACAACTTCTTGCTGCTGTGTTTAGAAAATAGTTTAGAAAAAGTTTCAGAGTGCCATGAGGTCACGAACAACTTTTAAATTCTGAAGGAGTTGTGCTCAACACTTGTGGTACTGCAGCCTTTGGAACAATTTTGTCCTTGTAAACTTTCTAAACCTCATTGATTCCTGACCAGTTCAAGCGCTGAACCATTATTTTGACATATTAGCTGACCTCTCATCAATCTAATAGTATTATTTTATGTAGCCATCTTTAGTTAATGTTTATCATAAGATCATAGCTAGTTAGAGTTAGATAAGCAACATTTTGCTAGCTATAATATCCAGGTGTTAGTTGGACTATATTATCTCAAATTAATTGCAATTATGTTCATCACTGTATAAAGTTGAACTTTAGTGATTAGATGTATTGTTAAAGTTAGCAACACTTAGTTGTCACCGTAATATAAAGATAAGCGGGTAAACCGTCTGTGCAGTATCTGTTCAAGCAACTAAATTATCTGTATCTGTCCTCGGAACAGGCGTGGCTTAACCAGAAGTGGGTGTGGTTAAACAAACATTGTTAATTTAAGCCTGAAATTGAAATAGGTTGATCAGATGTTACTGAATGTATCATATATTTGAAAACTATTTACAGAACGTGGTTTTTTTTTATTATTCAGTCAGCTACAAAATGAGGATTATCCTACATCATGAGCACGGAAATTGACACATTTTACTCGAATGACACTTTGTCTCAATTATTGCAACATCGTTTTCAGTTGTCTCAAAAATAAAAATAGCGGAGAACTGTACAGCAAGATTATTAACCATAATTTGGAGGCACTGCCTCTACCTTAACCTCTTGACAATGGCTCTGAGCGTTTAAGCATCTATTTTTATATGGTTTTGATTGCCTTTAAGGCCTATCATGCCTTGTGTTTTTGCTATATTTGACCTTTCTGCTCCATAAGAGCCTTTGCACATACATAGGTTAAGGTCCACAGGCAGAGTATTGTCCAAGAGTCCAAGCTTAAGTTTGATCCTTTGCCATCCGGGTCCCCTTAGGCTCTGGAATGACCTTCGTAAGAAAATAAATTTGGCTTAGTGAGTGTCAACCTTCATCACTGGCTATTTACTCTTGTTTGGTTTTTAATTAGGTATGTGTGAAGCATTTATTAGCAGTAGTATATTGTTAGTATGCGTGGGTCAGATGGCTCCCTCTCTGAACTTGAGGTTATTGCCATGATTCTATGTTCGAGAATGTGTATGTGTAGGACCTGAGACTGCTGACCTTAGCTCAGAAACACCAAGTTTATATTTGGTGAGGCAACCCCTATGTAACCTGCAACTCGCCCTGTAACCACCTACACACATGCACACAAACACACACACACATACTTGTATTTTTTCACCCTTATTTTAAGTCCACAAGAGCCCACACAAACACTCCTCAGTCATTCTGCCCACAGTCTACTGTCTTTTAATTGCTAATTAGTTCAACTAGATTTACTACTGAAATACACTGCATGCACATCAGTGTATCAGTGCCCGTGTTTTTCTATTTGGCATGTATCTTTTCTGCATTCTGTGTGTGTGTGTGTGTGTTTCTACACGGGTGTATTTTTGTGTGAAAGAGACAGACAGGTCTAGTGCCGCAGGCGATCACAGTCCTGAAACATTTATATCTCATTACCCTGAGAGAGAAAGAGGGATAGAGAAGGAGAGAGAGAGGAGGAGGAGGAGGAAGAGGCAGAACAAGAAGCGAGGGGGAGACCAGAGGATAGAGGAGATGGACAGATCAAAAGGACAGAGAGGGGTAGAGACAAACGAGAAAAACAAAGACAGAAGAAAATGGCAAGGGTTGTTTAGAGGTGAAGAAATTTTGAGACATTCGATGCCCTTCACGTTTGTTCCCACGGAGGCTCAAAACAGATGTTGTGAGTGACTTTGGACAAGCATTTGCCAAATGAATGAAATATATTATAACGTGTGTGTGTGTGTGTGTGTGTGTCTTAGAAAAACAAGAGTTTCCGACTTGTTTTTCTAACATGAGGCAGCATTCACATGTATTTTACTAGTCGGGAACTCATTTTACAGATTTTTCCAGCACCACACGAATGCACAGCTGGCACACCTGAATGAAGCAAAGCCATAATGTTAATAGCTACACATGTGCCTTACAAGTCAAAAAGGGTTTGCCCTGGTAAAGGTCTGTTAGCAGGTGAAAGAATGATGCAGCTTTGACAACAATCTTTCCTGTTTTGTTTTTCTATCATGTTTTCTATGTTGTCTGAAAGTTCAATACACTCTACATTTGTTCTATGAAATACACCGATCAGCCATAACATCATAACAACTGACAGGTGAAGTGAATATAATTGATTATATCATTACAATGGCACCTGCCAGTGGGTGGGATATATTAGGCAGCAAGTGTACATTTTGTCCTGGAAGTTGGTGTGTTGGAAGCAGGAAAAATGGGCGTAAGCATCTTAGCGACATTGACAAAGGGCCAAATTGTGATGGCTAGACGACTGGGTCAGAGCATCTCCAAGACTGCAGGTCTTGTTGGGTGTTCCCGGTCTGCAATGGTTAGTACCTACCAAAAGTGGTCCAAGGAAGGACAACCAGTGAACCGGCGACAGGGTCATGGGCGCCCAAGGCTCACTGATGTGCGTGGGGAGCGAAGGCTAGCCCGTGATGTCCAATCCCACAGAAGAGCGACTGTAGAGTAGTTAAAGTTAATGCTGGTTCTGATAGAAAGGTGTCCTAACACACAGTGCATTGCAGCGTGGGCACTCTGACCGTGTCCACCGCATAAAGTGCCTACAATGTGTACTTGATTATCAGAACTGGACCACGGAGCAATGGAAGAAGGTGGCCTGATGTAATGAATCACATTTTCTTTTACATCATGTGGATGGCCGGGTGGGAAAGAGATGGCACCAGGATGCACTATGGGAAGGAGGCAAGCCGGCGAGGGCAGTGTGATACTTTGGGCAACGTTCTCTTGGCAAACCTTGGGCCCTGCCATTTGTGTGGATGTTACTTTGACACGTACCACTGACCTAAAACAGATGTTAAATTGTGCTTCTCTGTTTTGATAATGTGATTTGCACTTTCTGTCCATAATATTTCCAGATGGTTCAGAGACTGGCTACTTGCTCGGTGAAGTTTTTGATGCAGGCTATGCTTCAGGGTTAGAAAATACCTCTTGGAGACAGTTGATGCAACATTTATGTGGCACAGAATGTTTATCGTGGCCCAGCGTTATATATGAAGAATTCATAGTTGTTCACCACCTGTTTACTTATTGGAGAAGACATTTATAGTATCAGTCATCATGTAAACAACATATTTTGCGGAGGCATAAGAACAAAAATATATACAGACCAACACACCATATCCACATTAATGAAAACACAACCAGTCCACTGTGGTCTGTGTTCCACTCTTGTGTTTTTTTTTGTTCTCACAGAAACATTCATCAGTGTACATAACTGGCGATTTCTGTCTCACACACTCACACAACAAATAGCCAGAGAGAAAATGTGAGGATGAACAGGAGATCAGACTTTGTAAGTCCAAAACTCCTCTGGGTCTTTTAAGTTCAGGTTGGGGGTTTTGTCTGCAGGCCGGTGCATGCAAGAGATGACCTTAGAGCGCTCCAGGCAAAATGATAACAAATACCGATTGTAGTTTAAATATGATTGTGGTTGTATTTCCCTCTGTAATATAATTTAGAAATACCCACATGAAACCTCAGAGAGTCTATTAATGTGTGTGGGCACATTGAAGGAGAGGCACATTGTGTAATTTCTGTTCTTCAGTGGGCAATTAAAACACTGAATAGCCTTTTTGCCTTATAGCCATTACATTTAAATGTTACAGCCTTGCTGTAACATTTAAATGTAATGCCCCCCCCCCTCCCCTTCGAGTTATCCTCTTTGGTTTACTTCCCCCCCAAACCTGTGTTAGTGAAACAATATTTTAACCATCATTAAGGTGATACTAAGCATAATCTCTGGGGCCTTGAAAAGTGGCCTTTTAAAGCTGGTAGCTGTGAGAAGCTGTTTACCGTACATTTGTGGCTAACCAATGCAGGCGACCTAATCCTTCGTGACAAATGAAGCAAATGTAGTGAGAGAGAAAAAATAAAACAAAACAAATAAAGCACACAGATAGCTAGCATTACAAGCAACAAGCAAGCTACTTACATTATCCCAATTGTTTCCAACAATGTTAAAACTCAATTTTATTTAAGGTAGGGGTGCATTTTATTTATTTGGTCACCTGTCACTACAACTTACAGGAGAGAGAGCGAAGACAGAAGTCCACGAAATGCGAATAAAAGTAACATGAATAGAACTTTCAAACATTCGGCAGTGGTGGTTGTTTAGCAATGAAGACAGCAACTCCCATGATCCCTCATTAGGCGAGCAGGTCATGTCATGTCTCACCCATAGGCTCTGTAGAGTCTCACCTGGTTTTTCTGAGTCATGCATGCGTTTCCCGGCAAAAATACACCTGAAATTGTCTGTGGTAGTCATATCGACGTCATACCAGAGTTTCACTGCAGTTTCAGGCTCTATATCTGCAGAATAAGCCACATACCTGTACATGATAAAAACTCTTTCTCTGTCTCTTTCTCTCTCTCTGAACGAAGGCCAAAGAAAATCACTCCGTTGCTCATTATCAACGGTAAACTCGATGAACAAAGACAGAGGGATGGCTGTAGCAGCACCGCCTGCCTGTGTGAACACACACGAAAGTCTGAGCTGCAGCAGTTCAGCAAATCAGCCGTCACACGATGCACACGCCGCCTGTGTGGACCGTCACACACACACAGAGACGGGGGGGGGGGGGGACAGCAAGC
>JBBPCS010002446.1:0-13507 GCA_037974645.1 Hollardia meadi
ATTTTGACACTTGACTTGCGATGTGACGTTTTTCCCATACAGTTACAACTTCATCAATATTGCTGTAATTGTAACATTATGGCTTCTTTTTTTTCAAAATATTCAATTATTCCTTCAATAGAACTTTTTTTAAGAACTTTTTTTTTTTTAGTTAAATGACTTTCTCCAAGCATTCCAATTGTTTTCATTACTTTTCCCCCTAGCAGCGGCCCTAATACTCATAAAATATAACATAACTCCCAAATAAAACAGTTCAGTAGACAGTAGACATCAGTTATGTCTCACTGATGATTATTGGCCCACATGTTGATTCTCCACCTGAGTTGATTGATTAGTGCATGTAGTAATAATGAAGTGCCCGTGCATCAAAGATGCGTCGTACAGTATTGGTCTGGGAATGCCTCACACTTGCTTTCAGTCTACTGCTGCAGGTTTTTGTATTGTTGAAATTCTCTTCAGTATTTTCCTATTTGAATGCAGTGTCTTGAATATGTCCTGCCATTAATGTTGTTGTTTTTTCTAAAACATCTTCTGATCTGAGAACAGTGGTTGTATGGATTTCTTTTAAACACTTGCACAGTAGTATTGATTTTTTGTGTGTGAAAGGTGTTCCAATGGTGTCAAAACTGCTGCATTTATCATTACAATGAATTCTGTGAAACACTGTCAGCCCTGTGTATTTCTACTTGGTCTACTTTTTTGAATGTGAATTTCTTTAGCATGAAATGATTTTGCTGCATGTAATTTAGTTGCACCTTTTTTTTTTGCATGTTTCCTTTGTCTGCATGTTTGTTTGTTTTTTGTGTCTTTGTGAACTACCTCTCTAAAGACACAGGGTTGTCATGTGACCTAAAGCTCAGCTCATAAGTGGAAATCATTACATGTGACTGTGGGAACTCCAGTCTGAGCCTTATGTAGGAAAACAGAAATGAACTGCTCCGTGTGCCTTGTTTACTGGCTGTAGTTTGAGGAGAACATGGTGATGTTTTCTGGCTCTTCTTTTCCTCTAAATGTAGCCTACTCTAACAGTCTGGATTGAGTCTAGCAATTTTTCCCCCCAACCATGCCATTTGTTTTTATAATAAATATTTTAATTGCCATTCTTATGCGTTGTTCCTTTTTTCGACAGCCAGCAGATTTGAGTATATTCCAATGCTTTAGCTTTAAGTCCCTGTAAAGCAAGTTCAGAGATTTGTTTCTAAACACATTATACACGTT
Organism: Hollardia meadi; assembly: GCA_037974645.1. Classification (NCBI taxonomy): domain Eukaryota; kingdom Metazoa; phylum Chordata; class Actinopteri; order Tetraodontiformes; family Triacanthodidae; genus Hollardia; species Hollardia meadi. Next base: position 1,219 of record JBBPCS010002446.1, read on the forward strand.
AGAAAGTACTTGCCGAAAACATGTGAAAAGACTGTAGAACCATGTAGTGCTGAATTGGGGAGTTAGGCCATTTTACTGTTCACCATTTCTGTGTAAAGGTTTTTGGGGGGCGGGGCTTAATGGTGGCTTGATGATGCACTGGGGCCATACTTGGCATTGCCCCGCCCCTAACACTACATAATAACTAGAACGTATTAGCATCACTGGTTCTCCCGCTCAATCGCGAATACAGTACAGTACAACAGTCATTACCACAGCCTACTTTTTGCTAGCTAGCTATGCCTTCATCCAGCCTTTGGTCTCATTAATTAAATTTCCGACGAATGATGAGAGGAAGAAGATAGATTTTGTGAAGTGCCATGGTGCTGAGGATCACCACCACCCGCCTCTGCAGTGACCATTTTACACCGGAAAATGTTTTACCAATTTTCATCAGAGACAACTGGGATTCACGGATAATCCGCTGTTTCTGGTGAATGGGGCCGAACCGACTGTCTCCCTCCCCGGCCTTCATCCTGCCAAAATCTGGTGCCATCGTCGGCAGTAACGTTACGTGCCCACCAATGAGTGTAAGTTGTCTTGTGTGGCATTTTGATTAAGTCGTCAATGCGGATGATAACGGAGCAGTTTCTATTGAGTATGTTTGTGTGCTATGCGTGCAGTGTGTGTGTGTTCAGGTTTCAGCTCAGCGGACACGCCCCCAGCGTCTCAGAGCAGAGAATACTGCTTATTTTTTCAAGATTTTTTGCTTTACAGGGGATGCCTTCCCTAGCCTGCCTCAGCAGGGAACACAAGGGAAATACTCCAGTTAGAATGGAATTTCTACTAGTCCTACTTATTGCTTCTTGTGTCAAACATTGCACATACATTTGAAGTCAGTTCCACATTTAATGCAGTACATACTGCATGTATCAGGTAACACTCTTCAATTGAAAATGCCTAGAGTATTATTGTTTTTAACGTGGTCGTTGTTTCACCATCCTGTTGGAACAACAAACATTTAGCCTAATTAGCACACTCTAGTGGACACCGTCGCGTAATGCATCCCGGGTTGACTGTGTTACTATGGCAACCAGTTATCAACAGACCGTGTGGTACGTAACTAGTTAGCGGTATCGGTACGAGTTAACTGTAGTTAAAATAACGGTTACTTTGTGTCCGGAGAAATGTCTAGAGCTCATACAGAAAGCGTCATTAAAAAGATTATCCGTGAAATGGTGCAGGAGTGTGCCGTAAGAGGACATGCGGTGTCGGAAACTTTGGTGGCTTTCATGGTCAGTAACCCGAACTAACCTGCCGCTTGTCGAGCTAACGTTAGTTAGCGGTGTAGCTTAGCTAGCCAGATGTTAATGCTTCAATGGCTACAAAGTAAACTTTGTCATTTGTCAACTTATTTTTGAGTAAAATATTTTGAAACACATATACACCATTAATTAGTTTTTTATTAGCATGCAAATTTGTAGCATATTGGCTCTTTATTGGTCACTATAAAGCACATAATAATGCCTTATTCTGCATGACCATATTCTACAACAACTAGACCATTAGCTAAGTATGGGCCTTATAAGGTGGTAGTACCACAGTCATTGTCTCTTAATAATACTCCATAAATATGAGCCATTTTTATGTAACAGAACAGAACTACAAGTGTTAATAGTGTCCAAAGAACTCTAAATGAAGTCTTTCTAACTCAGAATATATTCCCTATTCTAAAGTGAGATCTTACACATTACTATTTCACTAGTAGTTTGACCAAATTCAAACTGCTAGTGAATGAGCAAGACCACACTTCTGAATGGGGAACATATTCTGAGTTACATCCTTGTGGTACTACCTCCTTATAGGGCTCATAGTGAGCAAAGCATATTCACATAATTCATGTACAACTTCAATATTTACTACCAATAATCAATCATTAGGAGGTTATTAAAGGGAAAGTTAATAGCCCAGTGGTTGCAGAATATGGTCCTGCATAATAAGGCATTAATTAGTGTTTTATGAAGACCAATAAAGTGCCAATATGCTAATATGCATGCTAATAAGAAACTAGTCAATGGCGTATATGTGTTTCCTAATCTAAAGTGTTGTAAATATTTTACTATCTGTCTTGACCCCAGCACACCGATAGATGACCCATTACTCCATTTTGGAAGCTACTGCTTTATATATTTTTCTTTTTAAATAATCTCAGGTGAAAGCTGTTGTGCTGGACCCAAGAAATGGGTTTAATGTTGATCGCACATTGACCAAAGAGGACGTCCAAAAACTTGAAGAGGTGAGTTACTGTATTAGATCATTTTGGATTAACCCCACTAAATTCCCCATTCAGTTTAATTCTACTTTTGGAAATGAACCCTAAATGAATTTTAACATGCTTATGACCATGAAAGGCATTCACAAGGATGTTAGTCACCACCCACCTACAGCACAGAGCAGCTACAACCTCTCATGGCACCAGCATTAGTGCGTGTCAAAGTAACATCCACATGAATGCCAGGACCCAAGGTTTCCCAGCAGAACATTGTAATGAGATGATCAGTGTCTTTCACTTCACCTGTCAGTGGTTTGACGTTGTGACTGATCCATTCAGCGTACTAGAAATATTATCTTTAACACAAGGTACAACTAATGTAATTATATTGTTAAAGTTATTATTCACATTTATTTTAGACTCAAGTATTTGGGAATTTAATGAATTTGTCCCCCCCCCCTCCCCCACAGAATATTTTGACTAGACACTGAAAATAAATCCTATTAAATGTTTTTTTCAATTATTTAAATTCTTCATGTTTAGTCAAGCATTTAGATTGAGTTTTCTCCACATGAGCAGTTATGAACTTCTTTATTGTTGGTCTGAAAGTGGTTAAATTTAACAGACAGTTTAGAAAATATGATCCACTCCACTAAAACAAGTGATGGTTTTTAACAATAGAACGTAACTCCCTCCAGGTTGCTAAAACAAACATGCATATGAAAGAGAATACAGACCCTCGAAACCACACTTATTTCTAATCTCCATCTACAATTTTTCTTACAGCTGTGTCTGGATAAACTTACGGAAAAGTGCAGCCTGTCCCTTGACACAATCGCAATGCAACTGTATTTTGATATGAATTACACCTCCCGACGTAAGTATCACTGTATGAAATTACTAATGCCCTCTGTTTCTAAAATGAAGAACATACACAATTCTCTTTAGCATGGAATCCAAACTTATTAAATGTATCATTCTGATTGTAAATGTTGTTTTTTGTATGTGGCTCTGCTGCTCTAAGGGCCTGACTTGTGTTTAGGGCTTCATTAACAATGATCATTATAAGTTGATCTGTCAATTATTTGTTTGGTCAATTAATTGACTTTTTTATCAGGGAGGCACAATGTATATTGGACAGATAAATTATCTGCCCAATATTGGACAGATAAATTATCTGCCCAATATTGGGAAGACGATGATAAAATTGCAGATGATAAATAGAGCAGATAATATGAAGCCCAATTGCTCAACATGCACAGCATTACATACTGAGATCCAGTATGTAAAGTTATGCACAGAACAAGAAGAGCAGCACGCTGTCGCTCATGTCTCTAAACTGCTGCACCTGGGTAGAGTGGGTAGACGCAGTGTAGACTAGAGAGCCAAACATGTCATTTCCGGTGTGGACGTTTTTTACAGTTTCAGAGGAAGACAACAAAATTGTAATTTGCAATACATGTTCCACAAGGGTTCAGAGAGGAGGAAAAACATCAACACAACAAATCTTATTAGAGCTATAGAATATTAAATCATCCATCTTTGTTCGCTACATCTTAGCCTTTCTTACTCTCAGGTTTGCAGAAACTACAGGTTATCAACTTCTTTTTAAAATACAAACGTGAAATTATTGGTTACCTTATCAGTATCGGCCATGAGAAGCAGGTCATTATCTGTTATTTTTATCGGCTTAAAAAAATCACATTGGGCATCCCTAGTTTTTGTTCTTAAATGAAATAGTGAGAAATGCCTGTTAGAAATGAGTCCAAAATGGGGTACCCCTGTAGCTCAGTTAGTAGAGCAGGTGCCCCATGTGCTGAGGTTATCAGTCCTCTGCAGCAGCCACCGGTTCAACTCCCACCTGTGGCCCTTTGCTGCGTGTCATCCTCTCTCTCTCTCTGTCTGCTCCTCACCTGTCTCTATCAAAAAAGGCCAAAAAAAAATCTTTTAAGAAATGAGTCAAAAATGACATCTGTAATTGCCTTATGTCCAACCATCACTTTAAAAACAGGTATTCAGAGTCAGTGATATAAAATCGAGAAAAACAGCAAATCTACACAATGGACAAACTAAATTCAGAGAATATTTGATCTTTTTAGTTGATTAATGAATTAAACAGTTAATTGATTCTCAAAACTGTTGTTGCACTACTCATGTCCACTGTTAGATTACATTCTGCAGGATAGGATATTGTTTCTTGAGCGTATCGACTTTGGTATGCTAGTCTGTATAGTTATCCTGCAACACTGCTGTAGCTGAAATCTGATCCTAGCTTAAATAAACGAGTCACTAAGCTAGTTCAGTCTCTTTTCACATTGATGGATGGATGGATGGATGGAATACTTCAAACTGTAGAAAACTGCAGCGAGGGGGGCATATTACACTTTCTTTCGCCTCTTTTAAAGCACTGCATATTTACACACAATAGATTTTTGAGGGAGAAACATTCTGCTATAACATGAAGTCACCATGTGTGTTTGTGCAGGTGAATTTCTTGAGGATATCCACCGGGTGGAGGAGTTGAGGCTGAGCCCAGTGAGCAGAGAGATCACTGACAGCAGGGTGAAAACACAGGAAGAGTTTGACTCTCTGTACCGTAAAATCATCTCATATATTCTGTTGCGCTCCAGCATGGGCTCACCTACAGACGTCAACACTCTGCAGGAGGCCACAGGTTTCACACTTACTAGGAACCATAGGCAGTTAAAGTACAGTGACAGCATTACACCTGCTGGGGTGCAGGGTATCTGAACTAAACACTTTGAGTTGCCTCTGAGCTATTAAATCATGCATTGCTGTGGTGCTCAATGTTAAAATGTTGATTAATTTTACCTGTTAGAACAGATATAAACTTAAGGCTTATTTGGATGGAACAACTTGGATAACAGTCTTGTGGACCAACAAAGAGTGACATATGTTCCAGTGTATTAACTGGACTATACATTTTTGTACATTTTGCTCTAAGAATGTTAATCAGGTCACATTCACTCCTATCACCCAGCATCAGTGTTGGACCTGACTAATGCACTTGGGTGTAAATGGGAGCTGCACGTACTTTTGGCCATGCAGTGTACATTGTTTTGATTATGATGGGGATTATGAGTGAATTGTTTATTTCTCTTCCTTTTCTCTTGCCCCAGCTGCCCTGCAGAGCGTCTTCCCTCAGACTGAGCTGGGAGCTTTCATGGTGCTCTTAAAGAAGGACAAGGAGCAGCAGCTAAATGAGCTCACCATGATTGTTACAGGTATTCGACTCTTCAACAAAGCCAGCAAGAAGGGCCAAGAGGAGACTGACCTCCATGAACTAAGTACGTCGTCCTAGCATACTGACATAAAAGCAGGTTGTTATGAGAAGTGCTATACACACAATAGTATTACTACAGAAGACCTGAGAGGCAAGTGAGAAAAAAAAAAACAATTTTGTTTTTTTTTTTTAAATCTGTGAAAACTGGTGAAAAAACATTTTGGCAGGTTAAAAACAATGTGGTAACATTTTCTATCACCACATCTATAATGCGTTATGGTGGCATTCATCATGTATTAATAATGAATTCATAATGCTTTATGACAGTCATCAAAGATTCTAGATGTGACATATAATGAATTATAAGTTCAAGTGTCTTATAGATGCTCTTGACTAGTTATAAACTAGAAGTTTTGACTGATGGGGCTTATAATACATTATGACTACCTATATACACCTCAACAATCAACTCATAGTCATAGATTTACTGACCACCAACAATGAAATTATGATGAAGCATGCATTATTATAGATGCATCCATGTGTACTTCAGTTTATTGAACACATACAATGATAAATTATAATACTGCATGGACTTTTATATCATCCTACTGAGTCCTTACTACAGTTGATTGTTGAGATATGTATAGGTAAGTCTAGGTAGTCATAATGTATTATAAGCCCCATCACTCTTCCTCTTGTTTATAACTAGTCAAGTATTCAATACTAGTCACATCTATAATGTTTAATGACTGTTCATATAGTGTATTAGCATTATGTGTGTTTATGAGGGTAGTCATAAAGCATTATGAATGCATTATAATACAATGTGAATGCCCCTCATAACGTATTATAGATGGTCTTCAAGTATTACCAACATTTTTATGTCTGGATCATTTTTTGATAATCTTTTTTTCCTTTAATCTGTGATCTGTGATCCTGACTAAACAAATTAACCTGCCAAAACTTTCACGGCTGAAAACAAGTAAACTTAGAAAATGATCCTGACAACAAAAATCACTTCCCAAAATTTAACAATGAAAAAAAAGAACTTAGAACAATTATCTTGCTTAAACTTTTTTCACCTTGTTTCACAGATGAAAAAAACTATTAGATGTGGTCCAACAATCTGTCAAATCTGCTAATGAACCTTATCTTGTAAAAAAGCCACATTAGCAGATTTGACAGAAAAGGTGCTTAACAGAATATTTACCTTAAAGCTACAAAGTTTACTATGTACAAATACCACCTTCTGAGTAGATGACAAAGTGGGGCTGGCTGGTTCAGGGAAGAACATCTTACCCACGCTAACTGAGCGGTAAAGTCACAGCAGCCAGGTTTGCAGAGTTCACTGTGGAGTTGGCTGGAATTCATTAGATGATTCCTGGAAATTGAAGTTCACACAGTTACCACATGCAGCAATATATGTTAAATATAGATATGTTAAAACTACACAGGGCAAGATTTTGTGGAGAACAGCCCCCATGTATCAGTCTGAATCACAAATTTATAGGGCTGCAATTAACGATTACTTTCATGATCGGTTAATCTGCAGATTATTTTCACGATTAATCCTTTAGTCTAAAATGTCAAAAAAGTGTGAAAAATGTTTATCATAGTCCCCCAGAGCCCAAAGTGACATCTTCAAATTACTTCTTTTGTCCAACCAACAGTCCAAAACCCAAGACTCTTCATTTACTGTCAGAAATGACAAAGAAAAGCAGCAAATCCTCAAATTTAAGAAGCTGAAACCAGCAAGTCTTTGACATTTTTGCTTGAAAACTAACTGAAATGATTAATCAATTATCAATTTCGTAATTGTCTTTTATCGACTAATTAATTAATCGACTAATCGTTTCAGCTTTATAAATTTCGTACAGAAGTATAGACTACTGTAACATGCAATTGTGGACAGATTATGAGAAAATGAGTCTTTGGGCACAGATGCATAAAAGTCCCAAGTATATAAAGTTTCAATACATTAAATTATATAATTTAGGAAGTCACAGTTAAATTATTACATGCACACCATTATTATGTGGATCCAGACCTCACCATTTAGTATGTCTACAATAATACAATCCAGTGCTGAAAGTGGTATGTTTATGATCAGCACTGCATTTGGTAAGTATGGTACTTTTACATTCTCTCCACAGTTCCTGCACCTCTTAATGAAGCTCTTCCAGTGACCAGTAAATGCATAGAAAACGAGCTGAGTGTATCACAGAGCTTGGCATGGAAGTACACCGCTATGCTGGAGAAGCTAACAAACCCTGACAGTCAGCCTGGAGAGTGTGACGTGTCCCTTGTCCTGCTCAGACAGGCGCTCTACAATATCAGGCAGCATGAAGCTTTCCTCAAAATGTTACTGGTGAGGGAACAGGAGCTGCTACGTTATGCTATGTTCAAAATATGAATTGTGATTTAGTAAAGCGTAAAATAAGGCTTATTTAGTAAAAAGGAGGGAGGTGAATTCATGCTTTATTTCCCAAGTGAAATGTTAAGTAAGTATGTGCTTTCTGTTTACCACCAGGCTGATGCATGTTTATGTGCCAAACACGTTCACATCCTGCAGACTGAGCTCTTGTCAAAGATGAAGCTGCTGAAAGAAACTGTGAGGGCAAAGACAGCTATACACACTGCACAAGTTTTTGTAAGTGTCTTGGTCACTGCTATTATGTCTTGTTATGTTATCTCTTAAAGGTATAGTTCAACATTTTGGGAAATACACATTGTATTTGCTTGCTCTCTGGAGGAGACAGATATCAATCATATGTCTGTGGTTGTTATTACATAGCTGGAGTCAGGATATGGTTAGCCTAGCTTAGCATGTAGACAGAAACAGCTAGTCTCTGACCAAAGTTAGTTTTTTTTTGTAATTCAAGTTTTTATTATTTCAACCTGTACGGTACATAGTGCAGATTTACATTACATTGTGGTGTTCATTCAGAGCAAAACTTCAGAATGGCATACATCACAAAAAACACAGTCAAGCAACTAAACAAAAATAAAGGAATAAATGAATAGGAGGGGAATCCATGTACAGGGCACATTATGAGCTTGTCACCGTAATGTGATTCCAGAAATCGATCCAAGATGGTGCCACCGTCCTCTTACCGCCATTAATCTTATCAAGCATCATCTCATATGAGGCTATTTTTGTCATCATATTGGCCCATTCATGTAATTTTTTTTGGTGATTTCCAATATCTAAGTATAATTCTGGTGGCAGCAGTGGTTCCTGCCATAATTATAGAAAAGTTTGCATTTGATGCTAATAGACATAACGTCGGTGACACTGGTAATTCCTCTCCAAGCTAGTTACCCAAACATTCTAAAACTTTCATCCAAAACAAGTCAATATTTCGACATTCCCACATGCAGTGCAATAGTGTTCCCATCTCCCTCTGACATTTCCAGCATCGATCATTTTCCAATAAACCCATTCTATGGATTCTTAACGGTGTCCAGTAAAAATGGTGCATTATCTCATACTGTGTGAATTTCCCTTTCATCTCCCTTACATATGGTCCCATTACTAGACAGTATTTCTAACCATTCCTCCTTTGTCCAGCTACACCCCAAATCCTTTTCCCACAGTTTTTTTTTAGGCTCATACAATCACTACAATTATCATCACTAAGCAGTTGGTTGGATGCTCTATAGAGTACAGAGGCCTGATGACATTCCTCAGGTAGTTTTAAGTAATCCGGAATATAATTATCCTCATTGTACTGAATCTTAGATGCAACATAATTCCTGATTTGCAGATACCTCCAAAAGTTTTCTTTTCACCATGTGAGAATAGGACCTGAACACGTTCTTATCATATAAGTCACCAATATTATCAATCCCGCCGCGATGCCACCTCTTCCAATATACTGGTGTTTTTCCAATACTAATCTCGGGGTTATGCCATAACGGGGAATACGGTTGCTTACGGTGTGATAATTTATACATCTTATGCAGTTTGATCCAGATCTCTTTGGAATGATAGAATTCAGTGTATTCTGTGAGGATTGAGAGAGCCTATCAATAGGAGTAAAAGGAGATGACAGTGTTGTCTCAATTATTACCCAGTAGTAACCAGTAATTGGTTGCCACTATGCCAATGTTTGGCCAATTTGACCATTTCAAAGGAAATATAATAAAGTTGTGGATCCAGCAATCCCAGGCCTCCTTTTTCTTTAGGAGAGCACATTTTACTAAGTTTAATCCTGGGCCTTTAAGCAGATAAGCAGATTTTTTTTCAATTTACTCCTTTAAGTTCAGAAATTCCGAGGTTTGTGGAGCAGAAGATGGGGGGGGGGGGGGGTACAGTTTCTGTCCAAATGTGCATATACCTGGGGTTTTATTGCCAGTGTTAAAGTTAGCTGGTAATTACCTTAGTCCTTTTTACAATTTCTGCTGTTGTGTATACTCTTCTTTGTCTCTTTTTCATCAATTGGAAATTACAGTGTACTGCATCTTTGATAGTGCTAGATAAAAAACAAAACAAAACATGAATTTACTATAGTTCTCTTCACACACTGTCTTTCAGCCACTATTCAAGGCCCTGTCAAAGCTGTGGTCTGGACTTCAGGAGGAGGCTGAGCAGCTCAAAGTCCTCAACAACATCATGCTCAACCTGCAGCCCTTCATCGTCTCTCAGGCCAAACTTTTCTCTGCAGCTTATTTGGATGGCCTGCTGGAGGTTTCAGAAGTGAAGACAGATGAACAGAGAATGGCTGAGTCCTCAGGTATTGGCTGATGTCGCCAACAGATATGGAATGTCAGTGTCTAAAGTCATGGATTCCATGCTCCACAAGTCTTACAAAGCTGTTTTTGGCCATTGTGCCTTTCAGATGAGCGTATTGTTCCAGCTGAGATGAAGACACAGGAATGGCTCCTGCCTGAAACAATAGCTACCTATAATGAGCTGCCGTTACAATATAATGGATTCTGTGGCTATACGCTTGTGAACAGAGATGGGCTTCTACTTCCAGGTACTGTTCTCATCATACACACATGGGATATCAGGAAAGGTATTTGAGTGTTCCTCCTTTGTCAAATTCAGATTATGTGTAAAGCCACATGCAGTGTCCTCTAACCACGAGTAAAGACAAAAGTGTTCATATCTGTTCTGAATAGCCGCTCAATGGATGGTGCTGTCACATCCTCCCTGTCTCCCAGTTCTTCACCCATCCCTGCTTATCTGTGTTCAGGTTGTGGTGTCATCCTGGGTGCTCCACACTTGCCTTCAAACTGCGAAAAGCAGCGTTCCAATCCTGACCTCACCAAACTGGACACTCTCTGTCCCATCAGCTGCACCTTGAGATCCTGTTCACTAAAATCACAAACAGAATAGGAAACCAGATTGTTGGATTGTCAGCACTAATTTGCTGTTAGAAAGAGCATATCAGAAGCTCCTAGATGCAGCATGTACATGCAATATATTATGTGATCTCTAATCTTGTTTTTTTTCTCAATACATACATTATGTTCAAAGGGATGCAATATGATGAGTATCCTTAAATCGGACTATCGTCTCTAAAGGTACAAAGTAGTATTACGAGACAGGACAGGCCAGGGTTAGCTGGGGTTAGGGGGTTAGCTTAGCATGCTAACTACAGGAAATAAGTCTGTAACACAGTACATAGACATTTTTGACATAATGTCAACACTGCTGTTTCTTCACATTCTGTTGATAATGTTAGTTCACTTTTTGAACGTTTCAAACTAAAATTATGGCCATTCTTACTCATTAAAAAAGTCTAGAATATATACATATGCAAATATTTTTTGTTTCACAAGTTTAACAGCTGGACACAAGATGTCTCCTACTTTACTGTAAAGTCCATTCTCAGTGTTTGTGCACTGGAGTCTTCAAGTTTCCACATCACACTTGTTTTAGCTGAATATTGGACCAGGATTGGCTTCCAAACTATTTGTGATGTCACAAATCATGCTCGTAGGCCCCACCTCTTAAAGTCAGATTTTCACTGAGCACAGGGAAAATTGACACTTGTCACAGCAATGAATATGAAAACAGCCTTCCAGTGTCAGACTCTGCACATACATCATGCTACACAGTGAAGCTCAAACATTCAACTGGAGGAACAAGAATAAAAACACATTTCTGTCTGGATGGAGACTTTAATATAACCTGTTGTGGATAAAGTTTGGAATATTTGACGTCTTTTGCAGGAAATCCACACATTGGGGTTCTTAAACACAAAGAGAAGCTCTATGTTTTTAGCTCCAAAGAAGCTGCCTTGAAATTTGCCTCCAGTTCAGACGACTTCATTGCAGAGGTGGCAGAGAAAGCCAAGATCTCCCCTGAACTCATTCAGCTCCTGAAGCTCCACCAACAGTTTTCCTGTATCAGTCCTTCCTCTCAGGTCAGCACCCTCTTCAACATTGAGTTTTCTTAAAGCACATACAGTTCGGGAACCACAGCTTTACCACACAAACTTCATATTTTGGACACCTACAGCTAAAAGCACTCTCTTAGAATACATTTGTTAAAGCAACTACAAGTTGGATTAGAACTTTTCTGTTACTATTTACATTTATTATTAATTTATTTATATAATTTATTAGTATATCTGGTGGTAGTGTTGAGAATGAGGCTGGCAACATTGCACACTATCTGCCCAGAAACTCCACTTTTTCTGTGTAATGGCAAATTTATAATCATTCATTTATAAACATTCATTAATGTATCCTTTTATGATATTTAGTATAATCATGCATGTTGAGACCAAGTATAACTTTGTGAGTCTGTTTTCTGTTAACTTTAAAACACTGCACCA
>JBBPCS010002447.1:0-13506 GCA_037974645.1 Hollardia meadi
CACACACACACACACACACACACACACACACACACACACACACACACACACACACACACACACACACACACTGTCTCACAGACTTTAGCAACCACATAGTTTTATGGGTGGTGATGGGGAGCACAAAATTACTTGCTCACAGCAGAGTATAGTGTCACAGGGAAAACTGCTGTGAACACAAATTTGGATAATGGTCTTGCGCACAAATATACACACACACACACACACACATATATATATACATACACACGGAGAGAATCACAAACAGCCTGAAAGTACACCACTGCAGAGATCTTTGTTACAATCTATTTGAGGCAGACTTTCCTTAAGAGAGCACTGAGGCTGAAAACAAACTGTTCCTGCAATAAGACTCAACATGAGTTAGATGACCCTGTTTGATTCATGTGTGTGTGTGTAAGTGTGTGCCTGAGTGAGACAACAGTCCACTGTACTTCTTTGTGTCAAATTTGCATTCTTGAGTGAGTGTGTGTGTTTGTTATATGTCCCCCCCCCACACGCACACACACATTCTACGTCCTGGTCCCTTTAATTCTGAGAGCTAAGATAATGAGAATTTTATCTGCAGCTCCTCTGAGGCATGGGGCTCTGATTGAATGGGAGCAGAGTGTAACGGATGAGACGAGCGATAGCGGGCCGGCTAGGTTACACTCTGGCATGCTAACACACCGCGAGCATGCTCTATGGGGAGACACGGATAGTATGTTTGTGCCAGCGCTCAGGGAGGTAATGGAATGTGCCATGTACCTGTGACAAAATGGGAGCCCCTTGGGTTGTGAAGGATGCCGTGGCTGTGATAATAATAATGCTCACCATGTTTCTGAAAATAGGACGTGGTGCAACACTGCACCAAGCTACTCTCAGCAGTGGTAGATCTTGGTCATGTTTATGATTATTCAAGCAGTAAACTGTCCAATAATTAGTATTAGTAATGTACACAACATCTTCATCTGTACCGTTTTTTATTATAATTTCCAGGATTAATAATTTCTGATGAAAAGTCTGATGTCACACACACAGTTCTGCAGCCTTAAGGTAAAAATAAATGAGATCAATCAAATTAATTGAATTGAATAGCTTCTCCTCAATGTGAAACCTCAGCTCAGACAGACCTGAAACATCATCTCCATTTCTCTAGTGAAATCTTTATGTTCATATTCAACAGTTTTATGTTAAAGAAGCAGTTATCCTAAAAATCATGTCTTGTTTAATTGGCTGCCATTACGTTCTATGACCCAGAAAAAGATACTTTTACAGCAAATACATTTTACATGCTCATTTAATTGTGCAGAAGGATGAGAGATGACGCTTTGGCTAAATATAAGCCAGTGTCGGCACGCCAGGATGTAAATCATATGATCATGTAAAGCGAGATTGTTGAATTGAGATTGTAAAACTGAGAAGAGTGACCTGTCAGTAAAAACAGAAACACACTTTTAACTTTAATGTTAATGCTGTTATTTTACTTCTAAAGATGCTGAATAATGAGCTCTTTCTGCAGCACATTTATTCATCTATCAGCAACAATAATTTCTAAAGTACACTCTGTAGCCCTTATGTTGCTTTTAAGGGGGAAACAGTGAGTCATTTGAAATCTTTCCACTTTCTTGAAAAGGTGACATTGTCCTCTATGTGATGAATAAGTAACATGACCCTAAAGTCCATGATACCCATTCTAAATCCATTATAGAACGACTAATCTTATTCACTTTCCTCCATGTTCTCCTATCCCCTTTGCTTTCCTTGTCTTCCTATTAAAGGATGCCAGGAAAGGAAAAAACTTCTTTGAGCGTCACAGCTCACTATCAAACAAGGCCCAATCTGCACCCACCATCTCTCTTTCATAATGAAGCAGAAAAATGTGAAAATAGGTACAAAAGCTTCTTAGACTCTGGATATAAACCTAACACGTCTTTGGTTTTGTGTAGTGTGTCAGCTTTTGCTCTGCGGGGTGTGCACTCCTCATCAAATCCTCAAAGTATATTATTAACAAAAACATATCCCAGATTTATTACCGTCATTGCAAACCATGCACAACTGTATTGTTTTCTCCTAACCAAGCCTTTCTCAAATAATAATCAGACAAAGAAGATTTAGAAAGGTAATTTTGAATCAATTGGTAAAAACCAGGGTGAGAGATGTGAAATTGTGGGGATAATGGGAAAAGGAATAGGCTGAAACTTATATAACAGAGCAAATCTTTGGCAGCGTTAAGTTCATCTTCAAACTTTATGTATTTATATACCAACTTTCTTACAAACATGCAGCCCAAAGTGCTTCACATCGGAGAATTGAAACAAAATAGACAAATAAATAAATAAAACAGAAAGCACTCTCACCGGTACTTTTATGGGACACATAAGGAACAGTGACCACCTCAGAGGAAAGAACTTCACCATCATTCCAGAAATTACAAATGCTGAGTAAACATAATGTTTTAAGAAGCATGTTATAGCGGGAAATGGGTGATGCTTGCCAGATGAGATGTGAGCTAGGCTACGTTTGATGGGCATAGGCACATATCATATATGCATTAAATATGGGCTACATAAAAGGTTTTTAGTGTTCCTTCTATGATGTCAGTAATACTAATCGCTTTTCATTTTATGTGTACATACAGTGAGCAAATTACCTCCCCATTAAAGGTTGATGCAGGAGCCTTCAAGACACATTAAATGATTGGAAGAGTCAACACACTCCTGGGATATCCAATTGGTGGAATACTGGCATGACAGTATGCATTTTTCTACAGCATGATACGACTCGACTTGCTTTTTGTTCTTTTTCCATTATGAACTAGTACTTTTTTTTCATCATCTTGGTCGAGGTTCCAAGCAAGCTGAGTTGATACGAAAAGGTGACAGCAGACTACTGATTGGACTTCAGTGGATTAAGTCATATCTTCTGTTAAAAGAGTCGTGCGTGCATAGTAAGTGTTTGGTTTAACAAGAGAGAGACAAACACAGAGCACGGCAGCAAATGGTGAATGTGAGCGGAACAGAGAAAAAGGTTATCAGTGAAGTTGTCAGTTTAGCAGTAAATGTACAATGTAGGTAAAAGTTTGTCAGTGAATAAAGGCCACAGCTTTTCAAGACTCTCATGTGTGGTTACCCAACTGCTGGGAAGGCGCTGCTATGAAAATCCCCTACCCCCTCAGAATTCCACCTACTTTGAGGGAATACTGTCTGCAGTGTAAAACAAAGTAGAGAAAAGTAGAGAAATGCACAAATGCTGTAGTTACTATACTGTGTCTTCTTATCCTATTTCTGAGAAAAGAAATAAGATTATAGAAATTGGTTTGTGTGTCATAAGATTGATGGTGTTGATCATCCTAGAAAGTCTGAGTTCAGGAAGTGAATGAGAAGTGCTTGACAAACCCAAATAGTGAAACTGAAGCCCAGCTGCTGCAATAAAATGTTTCAGTGGCTGAAAATAGACCGTCGTGATACGCAAGGGATAATAATCTACAAGTTGTAAATTGCTCAACTATAATGGATGAGGCGGAGGCAAAGAGCCACCCACGGTTTTGCATCAGTTCCAAAAACGGGTTGGAAGTCCCAGGCATTTTAACCTCTGTATGCAAGTCAATATCTACTACAAAGTGCTGTGTTGGCCAATCAAGTATACTGTATGCAAACACATATGCCTGCTGGAATTCAAGATTACTGTGCACGGTATTTCTACTGTTTATCTCGCCATGGAGTGACGATAAAATATTTGCCAACCTGAATGCTTTCTAGACTTGTGAAATAAGTCCTTGGGATATTATAAACCACTGTGCAGTGTTTTGTTGTCTCATAAGCATTTAAAATTATGGATCTGTTACTCAAACTGTACTTCCCATATTAAAAGTCATAGTCTCACCAGGATGTGAAACTGCACACCCCCAACTCAACCCCTTGGTTTTAGTGGGCGTTCTCAGTCTGAACACCTACTAATACAAACATCCACCCACACTATAGACTCTCTGTCAATAAGTAGAGCATGGTAGTATACAGTCCAACGCGATAAAGAAAAATCTGCTTTGAAGCAATGAAAGAGGCCATCTATGTCAAAATAGAAGAACGACTTCTGAACAAAAGAGAGAAGCTGCAAACCTATCACAAACTGTGATTGCTGTCCTCTCATCTCTTCCAAGGTGGTTTCACACCTTTTCACAACTTAATTCATGTGACTGATGACTCTCACATGAACTGCAATGTGTCATCAACAACTTATGTGTGACCTCAAACAAAATGTCTGGGACTAATCCATTAGTGATGAAGCCATTCGGAGTGGCATGAGCAAACAACAAGGTCAGTTACCTTTGAATTAGTATTTCTGAATATACAAATTGAATGCTAGTAGTATTTTCATTGCTTTTTTTTTTTTTTTTACGGAGTTTTTATGAAAAAAATCTGTCCATATGTCACTCACTCAAGACTTTGTGTCTGGGATTTGAAACAAAAGCACTGCATCAGACTAAAAACAATAACTTTAGCTCCAACCCCAACCACACACAACATAGTGTGATGCTTAAGCACACACTCCCATCCTACTTTTTTTTATCACTTTGAAGTGATTGACTTGATAAAGCACTGCCTCGGGTCTTTTGGTGCAATGGGTTTTATTGTGCAGCAGTTTGCAACTGACATAAGCAGATACTCTAGTGGTTCGATACAAACACTAAACCAGGGTCAATACAAGGTCTGAAGTAACTGGCTGTAGGGATGCTGA
Organism: Hollardia meadi; assembly: GCA_037974645.1. Lineage (NCBI taxonomy): Eukaryota > Metazoa > Chordata > Actinopteri > Tetraodontiformes > Triacanthodidae > Hollardia > Hollardia meadi. The sequence goes on from JBBPCS010002447.1 coordinate 4,735, forward strand.
CACTGTCCTCCCAAGAAGAATGACAGCAGTTGTTGCAGCAAGCACCCACCCCAAAACAAGTTTATATTCAAGTGACAAAGCTCTATAGCAGCTGTCGTAATTATCACAGGAGCAAAGGGGGAAAGTTAAGGCTTTTATAGAGTCCGCATAGGAAGGAGGTCAAAGCGGATGGGTGAGTATTGGACTGTGGCGTGGGCGACCAGGGTTCATTTCCCGTCACTGACTGACAATGAACGTCTTTTTAAAAGCATGATCATGATTGTTCCATGACCTGAAACACTTTTTTTTATTTTAGCCCAAGCCAAGAACTAACTGAAATCTAACAAAGTTTATTTTGTACCTAAACCTGATCAAACCTTAACCATGGTTTTGTCGCAGCATAGAACAGATTTATTTGAACAGTGGCTTGTAACAATTTGTAAGGCACCAGAAAATGATGTCGTCCTGCTGGTAGGGGCATCAGAAAGCGCTTCTGAGTGTCATTCTAGAGGACATGGACAAACAGCATATATTGTTCTAATTCGGAGAACTTGTTGGGGATTCTTTGAGTACATTGATCAGCTTTAAAATGGTCTCCACTCAACTAAAGTATTGTGACATTGACATGTATAGTAATATCTGTAATAAGCAAGCCGATCCATGTTGAGAAGGTGGAGAGAGGAGTAGGAGAGTACATTAACTGGACAGTCAAAAGGCCTTCTTCCTGTATTGAAAGAATCCATTGGGACACAGAAGAAAAACTTTCCCGTTTTCTTTCCCACAGGGGGAAAATATTTGGGCCAAAATAACCCCAAGTAACCTCTTTTTCCTTTTTCTTAAGCAGAATGAAGGCCTGACTATTCGAGCTTCAGTAGCGGGATGGTCGTTAGATGTCATTATAAACCTTCTCTCACTCCTGGTAGTCGCACTTTAACTAGATCATAATGTAAAAGATGGAGAGTGCCTTCCCATGTATTTTGATCACTGTTTAAGTTCCTAAACATTTCCTTTTGGGTCAGGAGTGTGATACAGCTGTGTTTTAAAAAATGGCATGCAAGATAAAACCTTAACTCTAACCTTTTTTGTTAACAAACTGCTAATTGCTTCTTCGGTAATACTTAAAGACATAAAGCTTTAAAAGCAGACTCTAAGGAATAAACTCGGCGAGATGTGCTTTTAATAATGCATGACACAGAGACAGGAAGCCCTTCAAAATACTGCCAGGTTTTTAGCAAAAGACACAATGAAAAAGTCTATTTTCTACAGCCTTCCTAACCATACTCAGTCAAGAGAGAGCAAAGCTTAGACACAGCTGACAGTTTGACTGATAATCAGTCATGTTTTCATCATTTGGGTTAGCTCCAGCACAAATTATATCATTGTGAAGTATTATGATAGTATTCACCTATCAGTCACCAAAATTACAAAAGAATACATTTGGAATAAATTATGTACCAACTCCAACTTTTACTGACCTCACACAAAAGTCTGCAAGGCAATTTACAAGATACCCACAAATTTGAATTTACGGTCCAAATGCAAATTCCCAAATGTGTCTCCACACTCAATTGATCAAAATATGAGTCACACACAGCTACAAATGATTAAGCTCAATACAGCGGCAACGTGTTAATGCAATCTCTGGTTGTTAATTGTGTTAAATGGTAATTAGGAAGACAATGGAGGCGCACATTTAGTGTTGGCTCCATTGTTATGAAAAGACTGTTATTTTTCACTTGAGAATCAGTATAATGAGCACTGCTGTGCAATAAATAATATTCAGACAGTGGTATTCTTCTGGTACTTCTGAAATCAAAGTAATCGAAATACCAAGCTTCATCTCTGACTGTGAGCCCTAAATTGCATATCCATTATTGTCTCCCACAGCCTGTTAAAAACAAGGAAACTGCTGGGTTCATAGGAATATAAAAAAATAATTGGTTTTAGGAAAGTGTATGTTGGAAATGGGACTACGAAAATTATGTATATTGAACTGTATGTACCCTATGCCTGTGTAGTGTGTGTGTTTGCATCTGCACGTGTGTGATTTGTCAGTATTTGGACAACATAACCGCCCAGATGCCAGACTTTCTCTGAAGTGGATCGATGCAAATGGCTCGCTGTTGCAATCGCAGATGCCACAAGCAAGGACAGACAGGCAGCCAACATCTCTCTCTCTCTCTCTTCCTCTCACATACTCTCTCGGTGGCACAAAATGATCTGCCACTCTGAACAAGAGTATGCGCTACAGGGCGACCGCTGGCATCAATTTATCAGCGCTGGGCTCATCCAGAATATTGTCTCCCCTTCTGGCAGGAAGCAAATCAAACAAACAAGAGGACAAATGGAGAGCAAGGAGGGAAAAGGGGAGGAAGGGAGAACAAAGAGGAAAAACAGTGGGACTTCTTTTGCCAACCTCTTCAATCAGGTGAACAGATACACACTGAAATGAAGTGCAAGGTTCAAATAAAAAAGCCAGAGAATCATCACTTACGAGCCGCTGCAGAGATACGCCCCCTGTCATCCTTTCTACAATCTGCATGCACCTCTCAGTGCAAATCCCTCTCTCACTGTATTCCTCTCTGAGCAACCTCTGCCACCATGAGTCCTCCTCCAGCTCTGATTATCTTTCCGCCTTCAATTTATCTCTCACTCCCTCGCCCTCTTCTTCCTCCATCTAGACCCCCATTCTTCAAATTTGTTCCCCCTCTCCTGCACTATTCTCCTTGATCGCCTCTCTGGTCTCCAATCCAGTTGTTACCTCCCTACTCCCCTACTGCACAAAACACATTTTACATACACACATCAGAATATCTATAGGATATGTACTTTTGTACATTTGTACATAGAAATGACATCATATAGAATGTTATACATTTTTGGCCACTTTTCATTTTGTATGTATTATTATGTGTGTTTTTTTTTTTCTTCATATACAGTATCTCCTTCCCCTCACTCCCCTTGGCTTGATATGCAGTGGTCTCGCCTGGCTGAATTGGTGCCGGTGGCCTTGCAGACAGCTAGCTGTGCCCATTACCTTAAGTATGTCTGGCTGGTGTGAGCTAGATTAGAGGAGGAATGAATAAGGCTTCTTGACTGTGAGAGCCCTGCAACCTACATGTAAATTACCTGCTAACTCCCCACAGCCATCCCTCGACCCCTGTGTCAAAATTCTCTGACCCATCACAGTTGTTCCCTCTTCCTTTGTCCTTCTCCATTTTTTTCCCTGCCTCCCTCCACACCTGCCTTCTTTTCTCTCCCTTCCTCAGCACCTCACTGTCTTGTCTCTTTCCCATGGACCCACCATGACGTCCTCCACTGGTTTTTCACTACCATTTTGAATCAAGTTTTATTATCTTTTATTTACTTATCTCCCTCTTGCTCTTTAACCAGCTGTCTTCAGTGTTACTCCTCGTCTTTCCCACAGTCTACCTCCTATGTTCTGGTGTTCCTGGTACCTCCAGTGGTGCACGCAAAGGAACGAAGACGGTATCAGCAACAACACCTGAGAAAGATTGTGTCCATGTGTTTATCTTTCCACTAATCTCGTAAACTACTGGACAAGGACCTCTCGTGGTCGCGCTGATTCAGAAATTTTTGAAAAAAACTTTTATTGACTGCTCTGTTTTATAGCGTCATTTAGTGCTGACTTCTCACTCCTCTTGGTAGTGGCCACAAGTCTTGTAGGGACAACGTACAATCCAAATTCCAAAATTTTGCTGTGTAAAAAACACAAATTAAACCCAAAGCCCATGTAGCAATATTCTTTATACAATCATCAGCAGATTAGTGAACCTCACCCCATACTTGCTTGTGAATGACTGAGCTTTTCAAGGATACCCCTTTCAAAACTAGTCATGATATAATCACCTGTTACCAATCAACCTGTTTACCTGTGGAATGTTCCAAACAGGTGTTTTTTGATTATTCCACAACTTTCCCCTTTTGTCTTCTGTTGCCCTTGTTTGAAACGGGTTGCTTGCATCAAATTCAGAATAAAAACACATTTACAAAGACCAATGAAGTTGATGAGGCAAAAGGTTAAATATATTATCTTTCAAATCACATTGTTTCATTTATATTTTATACAGCGTCCCAACCGTGTCGAGTATGTGGTCGTCACGTTAGTGTTGGTGGACTCCTTTCTTGGCATTTTCCACTTTGAAATTGACATTGTACATTGTTAGTGTTCCTGTCCAGATTTGCCTGCCTGGTGGAGATTGTATTCTACTGAGTGCACTCTTCTTGTTTGCATGGTAATTTGTTCACTGTGCTCATTCCACACTGCCCAATACAATTGAAAAACATGATGAGCACAAAACAGTTTAGGACTAAATACCTTGGTTCTAAATGGCTGTATTTGATGAGATTAGATTAAACTCTAATGATTCCTGTGGGGAAAACTGAGCCCTTACCACAAAAAAGAATAGATACGGTGTGGAAATAAATAAGGGCAGAGACAACAGAGGGCATAAAATATGTAGCCGATAACTGCAATCAGTGGTACAGATGATTCATAACATGAACTTTAAAAGAGGGTTGAATATAAATGACCAAATAAAAACACATAAAAAGCATCAAAATCACCACAATACTGACAACAATGCCAATTTGGATGATTTTGTATCACTAAAATCTATCTTAATCTATCAAAAACATTAAATAAATACTCATTATCTTGCCCACATTGTGGCCAAAATAACAATGTGACTTGTGAGTAAGAGTCAGTGAATAAGTGAACGAATAATAGTTTAAGATAAACACACACATTGGTGCAAGTCTATCTGCAGCACTACAGCAGAGGTCTACTTAGAAGACTCTGCATATATCGGCACTATAACCAACTTTATCTTAACTGGACTGGGCATTGTTAATTGTTGGCATCTTGAAACAAGACAGGAATGTGAACTCATTCAACAGGCCAGAGTTCACTGGTTCAAATCTGGCTGCCAGGCAGCAGTGATGAGAATCTGCAGAGTAATTTGCAGTCTGAGTCAGGGCATTAGTTCCATTTTCAAATGGAATACTCGCTGCAGTTCATCCGTACGCTCAGAGAACCCCACAGTCTTGTAATGAGGCGATGATGATAAAGGAACCAGGTGAATCTCTCTCTCTCTTTTAACCCCTCCTAACAATCCCTCATTTGCTCACACACACACACTAAACCAGATGCATGTGCACACACACATGTACAGCTTTTTAATTTCACCAACACCTGCATGCAGGACTGATTGCAGCTTGGCTGAGCGAGGAAAGTGACAAAGTAGAAGACGGAGAGAAGAGAAGTCAAAGATGGATGGATGAGGTGGTGTTGGAGGGAGATATAAATGGAAAGGCAGACAGGGGAAGAAAGAAAGACCCATCATCCAGAGCAGTTACTGCCCACAGAATGACAGCACAGTTTGTATGTGTTATGTGTGTATAGCCAAACGTGTGTGCACATGTACCATTTGTTTGTGAGTGCAGGTGGATGAGCGACAAAAAAGCACAGCGTTCTTCACGTGCCTGCGTCATCAATATCACCGCAGTGGACATAGTTAATTGCAATATGTCAGAGATAACGGATGCTAGGTAAGGCCACACATAAAGAAGTCTGACAACTGCATAACTAGAGTGAATGGACACTGCCACTGCCTTGGGAGCAATAGAGATGTGGTGTAATTATGTCACTGGTTTAGCGATGAGGTGCTATGGGGTCTCCACAGCTACCCATCTTCCTCAATTAGACAAATCGCCCCCTGCTGGCTTCAAGTGATGTAGATGAAGGTCATTACCTCCGCCAAGGACGTTATGTTTTCAGTGCCGTTTGTTTGCTTGTTTGTTTGTCTGTCAGCAGGATTACACAAAAACTACTGAACTGGTTTCCCTGAAACTTGGTGGAAGGATGGGGCATGGGCCAAGGAAGAACCCATTCAATTTTGGTGCAGATCCAGATAAAGGGGCAGGGCCAGGATTTTTTTATCTCTTTCTTTTACATTGCGAGATAGGGCATTTTTCGACATTTTCATTAATTTTCCATAGAATAATGCTTGGATCTTGATTTAAAAAAATCAGGCATGGAGGGCTGGTATCTATGAGCGTGTAGAGTTTAGTGCGGATCCAAGTAATAATCTGGATCTAGTGGATTTAAACATGTTTTCATAGGGGGGGTAGTCTTTTCCTGGCTGCTGTACAGTAACAAATAGCGCTAGAAACCTGCAACTACCACCAATGTGTAGCTAAGTTAATAGGGATTCAATAAGGTGCTAACAGAGTGTCACAACTTGCTGCAGTTGGTGCTAAGGATTAAATAAGAGGGCTGTTGGGCCTTGGCGGAGGAATGCGCTCTACTGAGTGCCATTTTCTAGTTGGCATTTGATTCAGGTAAGGTTGGGCTTCAGGAGTGGGCAATACAGATAAAATTGCAAGAGCAATACAGTATTGTACAAGAGTTCAGTAGTATATTTTGTTGAGAAACAATTTAGAGATTAAATAATCACATTTTTGGGTAATTTATATTTAACAAAAATATAAACAAAACACTTTTGTTGCTCCCATTTTTCACAAGTTGAATAAAAAGGCTCTAAAATGTGCAGTTTTATCACACAGCACAATGCCACAGATGTCTCCAGTTTTGAGTGAGTGTGCAATTGGCATGGTGGCTGCAGGAATGTCCACCAGAGCTATTGCCCATGAGTTGAATGTTCATTTTACTACCATAACCCATCACCTATGCCGTTTCAGAAAATTTGGCAGTACATCCAACCAGCCTCACAACCGTAGATTATGTGTAACAACACCAGTCCCAGGACCTCCACGTCCGGTTTCTTTACCTGTATGATCGTTTGACACCAGCCACACAGACAGCTGATGCAATAGTTGGTTTGCACAAAGAATTTTGGCAGAAACTCTCAGAGGCCGTCTCAGGGAGGCTCATCTGCAAGCTTGTCGTTCTTACCGGGGTCTTGACCTACCAGCAGTTCATCATTGTAATCGACTTGAGTGGGCAAATGCTTCAATGGCAAGAGCTGAGCATTTCCCCACTCAGTTTACACTGTACTGGGCAGACGGCAGACAGCATGTATGGCGTCATGTGGGTGAGTCCATAGTTCAGTGCCTAATAAATGTTTTTTTAAAGATGAAACCTGGATGGATTATCTTTGCAAAGGGTGATCACATATGATGAACACGTATTCCTCCATCCTAAGATGAAATCTTTAAGTTGCTAATTTCTTCTTCATTTCAACAGTCTAAACCCAAAGACATTCAATTTACATTACAATGATATAAAATCATCATATCTTGGGAACTAGAAATGGTAGATATTTGGCATTTCTGCCCTATAAATGAATAAAATGAATTAATCAATTATCAAAATTGTTGCTGGTTAATTTTCTGACAATTGACAAATTGATTGATTGCTAAATTGTTTCAGGTCTAGTCACACGATATACGCCATACCATTCTGGTCTTCACATTTTGCATGAACACTCTGCAAGTGCACACGTTTGTCTGAGATGACATCTCTATTTCAGAGAAGACAATCAGATAAAGAAAGTTGGACATAAAATAGTTCAGCCACAATCAAGCATTCTCTCCACGGAGGTCTGCTGAATCCCGCAGAATGGAGCGAAGCTAAACTGTCTCAGTCACGTTGATTTGGACTTAATGAGCGGCTTTAGATTCGTCTGCCAATCACAGCTCCTTAAGACCCTGAATCCTCGACCAGGAGGACTCTACCTGCACATATCTGGGGGAAACTACATCAAAAGTTGAAGGCAGAGGGGCCTGCAAGTGGCTCATTGGTATGAGCATAGGTCTGTTCAGCTGCATTAAGCCCCAGCAAGTTCATTAAGCAGCATTAGAGGAGAAGGACGAACAGCGTTGCAGATAGACTGCCTTGATCAGTGCAGATGAATGTTCTGCACCGCTGCATGAGAGGCTACAGGGATGAAGTCTGAAGTGAATTAATGTATGTATATTAAATGTGTGCATGTATGTGACAGTATAAAGAGAGAGAAAGAGAAGAACATGGAAACAGAATTCAAATGAAGAAGTCAAGAGTATATGAGTATCTGTGCAGCATGAAGGAAAGTATAAAGACACAGAAAGTATGAATCTCAAAGGTATCTGTGTGAAGCTTCATGACTTAAAAAGAAAAGCAATTTCAATCAGTAAAAACAAGCTAAAAGACATGCCATAAAGAAAAGATGTACTCTTAAAGTAAGTGTACCATTTTCCTCTTTTCCAGGCTACACTTCCTGTTATGATGGCTATCAATTTGCGTTTTTGGACTGTTGTCTGAGATATCAGCCAGGCAGGTACCGTTCTCAGATCTGATAAGCTAAAGTTCCACAGACAGCCAGAAAACGCAATAAAAGATAGCAAACTGCAGACACAACCTGACGCCTCTTCATCATCCAGACGACAGGTGCTGTGATGATGTGTGGCGAGGAACTTCACTCATTCTAGTATAAAGTCAGAGACAGAAAAAGAGAGAGATAGGGAGGAAAGAAAAACACTTGTTCCGTCTGTCTCCCAGCCTGCCTGGCTATGTCCCAAGGCGCTACTGTCTCCCTAAATAAGAACACCTTGGAAAATGCAGGCGGGTGCCGGGGGAGCAGAGACGCTTGGTTGGACGCTGCTGGGAGAAGAGAAACATATCTGAAAGAGTCCACTGTTTCAGAAAGAAAGCTCTTTCACCAAATTGAAATGTGTACATAAAACACCAGAGAGGGAGAATGTGTGTGTGTGTGTGTGTGTGTGTGTGTGTGTGTGTGTGTGTGTGTGTGTGTGTGTGTGTGTGTGTGTGTG
>JBBPCS010002448.1:0-13506 GCA_037974645.1 Hollardia meadi
GCTTTCTAAGAGGGACGTACTTGCACGTTTGCCCACCGGTTACGCAAAAGGTTTCATCTTCCAAGCGTGGCCTATCGCCTGCAGTGAACTAGCAAAAGTCACGTTAAACAAAGAGAGATGGTGTGAAAATGCCATTGTTTTGGCAGTGTCCGCCTTGGTTGCGATTATGGACTGCAGGGCACACCACGGGGCAAAATACTGGAAAGACTATACATAGCAAGTGGCACTTATCTCCCTACATCTGCTGAGTGCGAGAGAGGATTTCCCGCCGTAAATGACACAGCCAGCCAGAGCCGCAACAGGTTGCGCGAAGAGAGCCTGTCATCACTACTGTTTGTGGACCTAAACGGACCGCCTTTGGATAAGTTTGACCCGGTGCCGTTCGTGAGAACCTGGATGAGAGCGGGACACCGTCTCTCATCTTCATGGACGGCATCGAGAAGAAGCAGAGCCAAGGCCTCTGTGGTCCATTCTGTTTGAAGGTAAGAGAGAATATTTTTTAGATGTGACTAAATTGCGATGGACCTGCTTGTGCATAAGGTGTAACGTTGTACAAGCGACACACAAGTGCGCGTGTGTCGGGTCCGAGTTTGCGCGTGTGCGCGTTCAGCGAGTGTGCTGCACGCTATTCTGTTGCGGGGCATAGTTGTTGCGTGGTTGTGTCGTTGTGCGACGGAGTTTTTGCTAACCATATTAGCCGTGGTGATGTGTGTGCAAAGCGTGCACAGTTGATTGCTCATGCTTGCATCCATGAAATGTTGTACATGCGTATTGGGTCTGTGTAAGACTTCAGCATTTAACACTGGAGCGCTATACGTGCGCGTATACCTTGAATGTATATCTCAGAAAGGTGTGCAAGAACCTCAAATTCACAGTTTTTCCTTCAGTTGCAACTAAACCGATCAAATTCTGGCCGAATCAGTGGTAAAGGATTTAAAGTGACATTCCTCTTTGATTATGGCGACAAAGCCTTTTTTTTTCGCCCCTTGGCAGTTAACGTTTAAGGTGGGACAGAATGAGGAAGTGAGAAGACGAGGTATGCTCCACTGTGAAATCATTGGGAAACAACATAAACTAACGCTCATACCAGTTTGCATTTGTCTAATTTCACTGGATTTTTACATTCTTACTAAGTTTAAGCGATGGCCCTGTAGTCTCCCCCCCTGTAGTTTCTACTGTCTCTGTCATCAGATGACTTTTGTTGGGAAACACAGCAGTGTAGCAACTGGCTGGCTGCTGGTCTCAAGAGGATTTGTACAGATCAATAACTTGACCAGATAGCAGCTCTGATTCTCAAATACTCCCCTTTTGCTGTCTCGTTTTACAGCAACAGTGCAGTGGCTTTAAGTGACAGCCCGTGAGAGTGGAGGAGATGGTTTAGAAATTGATTTTGTGTCCTCAGCTAGAACTGGGACAGACTGGGTCGGAGCTCAAAGTTTCGCTTTTGAGCATGACAAACCAGAGAGTAGACATGCTAAATACCATGTTCACTCGCATTTCTGAACAGGCAACCAGTGCATGCACTGGTTGTCTTTAATGTTACTGCACTCAGCTATGGATTTTTACTTCTAAAGCTGTGTTTCCACCCAAAGCACCTGGAACTTTTACTCCCAGGAAGTACTTTTAAAGGACGTAAAAGGTTCCTTCAGTGTTTCCACTGTGACTTAAAGTAACCAAAACAGATTTTACGAGCTTTACGAGTTTTACCTTGACATTCGGCTGTTAATGGTGACTGAAATAATCTGTGCAAAGTTCCCATACTTTTGGAAAGTAATGCCCAAAAGGTAGGGAGGTAATGGAGAAGATGTTCTGAGAGCCAGAAACTGGACAGACCAAACGACGATATTCTCCCCAGTAATCGCAGCCAGGCCTCATTTGGTCTGAATGGTGGCCCAAGTTTTCCCGAGCAGTAAGTGCTGGTTCTTGTGCAACAGCATCCTGACGTTGCCTTTCGTCATGGTTCATCATGCGGCTGCTGCCTGTGAATAATGCATTTCTTGGTTGATAACTGTTGAACTGTAGGTGCAAAGTAGTGAGTCACCGACAGTACCTGTTGATCTTAAATTCTGATGATTAAAATGAATAATTTTCTGCTAAATCCAATTGTATTTCCTCTGTAAATGTCAGTTCCCAGTATTCCAGAAGTACCTCCCTCAAGGACCCCTTGACGGCAGTGGCAGAGCATGACTCTAACCTTGAGCTTATGTTCACTTTTTAAAAGGTTAACTGCAGAAACAGATTGATGATGGGGGGGAAAAAAAGGGATAATCAAAGGTGGCTAGAGGAAATGTAGTAACTGACTGAGTAGAGACCTGCCTAAAGTCATAAATCCACTGTTGGCACATTAAATGCACAGGATATATAGAATATGGATCCCTGCCAATTCAATTCACTGGCCATCATCTCGCACAAACACTCCACTGCTGCATCTGTGCATGAAGCCTTGTGAGCCCGTTCTTTGTCTGTTATTCACTTGATCAATTAGAGTGATTGATTGTCTGTGTGTGTGTGTGTGTGTGCATTTCTTCGCCCAGTTCACTCTAAGCCACACATCCCGATAACTGATTAAAGTGTGCTGCTGTAGATTGTTCCCATTCGGCTGGGCAGATAGGCATCTTGACTGGCGCTGGCAAAGCGCATAGCTATTGATCAGTGGAGGGCTGGGTAAGGGGCTTCCACTCTGTTAGCTTTGCACAATCAGGGGGAGCTGGCTGAGTGCTGGCAGCTTTGCAGTCTTTAGTTCTCATGTCTGAGGAGCAGCTGCTGTTCAAGACTTCTGAAACTCGATAAATGTATGACTTATTATATTGTGCTGTCTTTATGAAGCACTTTCTAAAATGTTTTTTGGGAAGGGCTCTATGAATAAAGAGCAATATGTACATAGATAGCAGACAGGGTTGCATGATACTCTAATGAGCCGACACTGTTTTGTAAATCTGTAAATTATTTCTTAAATCAGTGTTTTATTTTCATTCAGTACCCTGCACATATCAAGAACTAGACACTAGCAATTGTCTCTCATTGTGTATGTGCGTTTCAATGTGTAGGCTATATGTGTGTGTGTTTCCTGTGGCCCACAAGGTGTGTTTTGGGTCTGCTCGCGCTCGTCTGCTCGTGTTGTGTGTCTGGCTAATTGTCTTAGCCTCGCCACGTTCCCATTAGCATTCCCCAGCTGGACAGAGACGAAAGGGCAACGTCACCCTGTCTGAGAAAAGAGGGATTGAGAGAGACAAGACAGAGCGGGAGGCGAGAAAACGGATGAGGCAAAAACAACAGAGCTTCTTGGATTTGGCTGTTGCTGCTCCCAGTGATTGTGTTTATGTGCGCGCACCAAACGTTTGAGGATCGAAACAAGCAGCATGAATATGAATGCAGCGGTCTGGGCTGCAGAGCCAGTGGATGCACAATGAGAGACTGTGACTGTGTTTAAAAAGACTGAAATGATACGAGTGAAAACGTCTCATTTTCTGACCTTTGTAAAACAGATCTTTAGCTTGTAATAAAAAAAGGCAAAACAAAACCGAGGTACACAGAATTCAAAACATGCATTTTTTGTTTTGTTGTAAACTTGTAATACTTTTTTGTTTCGTCACGATTCCTCTATATTTCCTGCTTTTTTTGCACGTATCAATTAACAGCTTGGAAAAGGCACAACTAGCGGAACTGGACATGATGAGAGGTAGACGAGTTAAACGGTGTAAAACAGGCAACAACTTTGAAGTGGAAATACCCAACGCGTTCTCATCCCAGCCCTTCACATACCGACGTTTTGTCATGCGGCCTTCGCTTCTTATCCAGACGTGCAAGGTACCCTTTGGCGTCCGTGGCCGACGAACTAAGCCTTCCCTTTAGCATCTCGAACCGACGCGCAAAGGCTTGCGCCCCACACGTCTTATGCTGATGCACAACGTCTACGTTACTTTGGTTAAGTTTAGCACAAAAACCTACTTGGTTATGTTCAGGAAAATGACTGGTGACGCTCGGTTTCACATGGGACGCAAAAACCCAGACCTCCGCCCCTCTTGGCGCTGTCCCACTTTGGAAAGTACAGTAAGTTGCGCGATCTGTTCAAGTCGTCCGATACTGACTCAGACGGCTTTACATTGCTGGTACGTTAAACCCTTGTGCGTCCTTGCCTGACACCAAAGGGTACCTTGTGCGTGGCATGAGAACAGGCTCAAATACCGGTTGACAACCCCCACCCGTGTTTCCAAGTTGTATTATTGTTGGTGCTGTGGTCACAAAGACAGCATTAACAACATGGCTACTGCTAGCAGCCTGTCCAAAGCAAAAATAACACTAAGCATTGTGATTAAATGTCCTAAGAACAACTATTTTGAATATAATTTTTAAGTGCAAGCAATCACAGTTCATTTTTCTCAGACAATTAAGGCATTTGTAGCCACAGCAAATCTCAATTCCCCTGCCAGTTGAGTATTTATTCAACTAAAACAACAGCTGTGTTCCCTTAAATCTCATTAATTAGTAAAGAATCTTACCACACTTACACTTGACTATTTAAGAAAATTCAAAAAAATGACTGTGTTGAATGCTGGAAAGTGCCAAAGAGATAAAACAAATCAAGGGAGCTGGTTGCCATTGCACCAAAGAGTTTTTGGCAAGCGTGGCATGGGGGCTTTTAGCTCATCATTGCTTTGAGTTGATCTCAAATGGACAATTTGTTCCTATGTAACGAAAAGACACTCCATGTTGGCCTGTTAGCTATTCGTTTTCCTTTTCAGGTTGATTGAGACAACTGCTGGTAAATAAATGGTTTCATAGCAATGTTCAGGATCTATTCCCTCTGGATCTGTCTGGTCGTACTGGTGCTTTATTAAACACACTTTCACTTCATTTGTTAAGGCGTTTCAGCGAGACGTCAGGTCCTTCCCCCGGAGAGAGAGGTCATTCTGGACTTTGCCTGAACTCTTTTCCTTCTTCTGAAGTCAATTGGACATTAATGAAGTCATCTGTTATTGTCACTCCTCTTTACCAAACCAGCTCACTTCCTTTCATTTCTCACGTTGATTGTAACGACTTCTGAAAGGTTATTTCAGCGGTGCGGCCGAACAAATTCCTTTACTGTCATTTCTCAGTTTTCTTTGTTAGATACTGCAGCATCATCTTCACCCTTCAACACAGGAAAGTCTCACAAATGTACCCTTTTTGCTTGAGCACACTTCTTCTGTACTCTTTGTACTCTTTTTGTACTATGCCGAATGTCATATGCAGAAAATGATGCAATTTAGTGATTCAAAAGTCATTCACACAGAAAAACAGAATCAAACAGCCAGGTTTTGATATGTAACATACCCGAGGAACCAATGCCGACAACTATTGAGGTGGGGCAGCAGTGAAACGAGGAGTATTACAGGAGAAGCTATAGGTAGCTAGGTATCCAAGTTTCACTATTTTCTTAACGATGGTAGAGACATTTTGCGGTTGCAAAGTTGCTAAACGAGAAATGGTGAGCCGTCATGTATGACCAAAGGAGCTACAAATCCGAGAGCCAAACTTCTAGAGAAAACTGGGGTTTGCGGTAGCCATTTTCCAGAACACTGTTTGGAAAATTTTGCACAAAACAGACGAGTTTTGCCGCGAAGCTTAAATTGAAGCCTGACGCTGTTCAACCTGTTTATCCCGAGGAAATGGCGAGTAGCTACGAGGCGGCATGTTGGTCAACAGGTACGTTTATTTTTCTTGTGTTTTTTTTTTTTTTTATCCGTTGACCATTTCCGAACAAGTCTGCAAGTTAGCTGGATAATGTTAGCCAACGTTAGCTTGTCAAGTGCATGACGATTCATGTTAAATGTTGACAGGAGCTTTTATATGGTTTAGGAGTTGTCGGCCAAGTCGAGCATTGCAAAGGTGTCACTTTGAGCTCTGGGTGTTTGTGATGGTATTTATCACTATTATCACTGTTTTTCCAGTGTGGTATTGGTAGCTACTTTTAATCATGTCACTCAACTCAATTACCTATTTGCATATAATAGAAATGCCTCTGCTGTCCAGGAATTTGGACTTCTATAATAAAATCAGATAAGAATGGTTATGTTTTTAACAATACTCATACAATATCTGTTTAGAGCAGGAAAAGCTGACTCATATGCTTCATGTCTGGTCGCCTGCATGATAGAAAACTGTTCAATCACAATTTTATGATTCAACAAAGGACAATATGTCAGAGAGTTCTCCTCTTCCATTACACCGCGACGCTGCAGCCTTTGTCATTCGTCAGGGCCGACAATACATCAGGTGGCTGATCTTTTCCTGGCTGAAAAGAGCAGGTGTGTGTGTGTGTGTGTCGGAGACGGAGACGGAGTCGGAGACATGTGCATGCCCAGGTGTGTAGTCCATCCTCTTCTCTCATCAATGCGTGTTGTCCAGTGAACACATCTGCCTTCCTGCCAAATTACAGCCCAGTGCAGCCCATTGTCCTGCAGAAATAGGACAAGATAGCGAGGGCATAAGAAAAGAAAAAGAGCACATCGTCCTTGCCAGCTCTATGCGAACACAGTAGAGACCTGGATTTGGGTAAGAGATCAGCGTCACACCAGACTTCGGTGTGAAATCACCAGAAAACATGCATCACATGGCGTGATTCTTTGAGTAAAAATCGGATGTTTATGTGTCACAATCCTAAACGCCACTAAGGTTTTTTAAGTTGGTGAATGTTGTTTTTGGGTTTCAATCACTGGATCAGAATGACTGCGTCTGAATGATGAAGCAACACTTTAGTAGCAATTTTATACTAAATTGTCGTTGCCTGACGTCTTTGTTTCCTTAAACTCCTGTGTGTGTGTGTGTGTGGGGGGGGTGTCTGTAGGAATAAAAGATAAAGAAGAAAGACAGATAACAGCCTCTGGGCAGAAAAGTGGAGAAAATAAGTCCCACACCAAAGACGCTGGCACATGAACACACACACTCGGCGAACCTCAGCAGGCGCATTTTTGTGGAACAGTACGACGCTCGGAGGTCAGTGTGAGTGAAGTCTGAAACATCCAGAGAATAACAAAGAGGTGAATTTTCCCTCCAAGGAAGTCTCGGCACTAAAAGCTCAAATCTGACCCGAAACACATTTAACAAATATTATGTAATGTGTGAGATGAATCCAAAGCTCAGATAGACCGATCTTTTGACCTATAGACGTCATCGCAGCCATGTTGAAGGAATGCAAAAAGTTATGTTTTGGCTTTTTTTTCCTTTTTTTTTAACGTATTTTGGCGGTACTTTCTACTTAAAACTTGGACAACCAGGTTAAAAGCTTCTCTTTTATTGTCTTACATGATGATGTATGATTTAATAAGAGCATTCTTCCTACATTTCTGCGTAGATTACAAATTCAGGAAGCCGTGCATCAAACTTGAGTTGCTGTTGCGACCTTGATTAGCGCTGATTTTCACAAAAAGAAATCTGGAAAAGCACCTCCATAATGTCATGTGGACTGGCAACCAAAAGCGGTGCATGAAACCAGTGACCCCTGCAGTTTACAGAAAAACACGGTCCTCTTGTGATATTAGGAACTCACAAAATGTGTTTGATTAGAGATTATGGCCTGGCAATAAAGCCCGCCGCCTCCCAGTTCACGATCATTTGGCCGTTGGTGTGATTGCAGCTGTGTCTCTGTCTCGTGGCCGAATTGCGTTCGGGTCTATCTTCTGCTGCTGTGGGTGGAGAAATTGGTGCCTCTGCCTCTACTGTGATGAATTTCAACCGCGTGATCGAATGCTGCTAAATGAAACTGAGGGGATGATACTGAAGCTATTACCTCTGATGTCTACATTTGGGTCGTTAGTGATGAGAAAATGACACCATTAGGCGACAAAACGGGCCGACGAAGACAACCATCTCGGCTCTTGTAAACGTTACAAGGCGTTTGGTTTGTGTACATGAAGTCTGTAATGAGCTCATGACAACATGGAGGCGATGACACACACAATGCTAAATTCACATGGTATTCTCGTGCGTGTGTGTCGAGTTGCGTGTTTGATGCCTTCAAACATGCTGCTGAACAAAGCAAGAATCCCCAAATTTTGGAGCCCCATCTGAGAAAATCAACTTTTTGCTGCCCTATTTTTGTGCAAGTGAGCGGTTTATGTGTGTGTGTGTTGAGCCTCTTCAAGAAAGCAAAGAGCCAGTTAGTGAAAATCTTTTTTCACGCACCATTAGGCAGCAGGGCCATGTGCCGTATAGCCTCCATATCCATTAAATGTATTTTAAGTGAGAGCTGAGAGTCTCTTCATTCTGACCCTTGCTGGTGATCAGCGACTGAGATTGCATGAGGTTTCTCAGGGCGGCTGGCCTCGCTCTCCGTGCCGATTCATGATGACCTCAGCTTCTGCTTCGCGCCGAGGGGTAGCAACTATAGGTGGCTCAGGTCCGCCTGGTAATGGTGATTGTCAGCTGGAAGGAGACCGGGCAAACATCCGAGAAACGCTGAAGGGACTTCAGCTCTCAGGATGCGCAGGAGAGGAAACAGAAGTAGAAAGAGTCACATTACCACAGCGATCCTGACCTGGGTAGCCTCCAATAAAGTGGGAAAGCTACAGTATGTGTTTTGTTCTTTTGTAAGATGCTGTTCCTCTAAAGGTTGTTACAGATGCTGGCATAAGGCATGCGATAGAAAAAGTCAATTTTCTGGAATCCAGCCATAGCTCTGGATACAGCCCTTCAAATACACTCTGTCCAAAAGTATGTGGACACTGGCTGTTTTTCATGGTTTGGGACTGGTGTCTTTGTTCCCAGTGAAGTAAAATCTTAATGCTACAACATACAACATGTCTCCAACTAATTATGCAGCTAAAGCATGATTAAAATCTTGACATTAATATGTGATATATGTAACATTAATATGGTAAATGTTAACGTTAGGGTAGGATCATGGTTGTCATTGTTGACACGAGATGTTTCGCTGTTTTTAAGACCATATAGTATGCACAATTTTCATATCACCAACACATGATAATTACATCAACATTCACAAATTTGCATTTCACACAGTTCCTTTCAGGGTGGGTGAAATTATCCGAGTCCTTTACCCCAAAGAGATTAATGGGCAGCTAATCAGCATGAAAAAAATAATATTTATCTTGTCCTGCTTTGCTATTCATGTCCAACCATCTGGATGATATTCTGTCCTGTGTGTGTCTCTAAACTTGAGGACCAGGGGAAGAAATTCCGTCATTTTAGGGTCTAAGATGCAGAACTGAGTATAATTTTAATAGGGTTGTAGATATTTTAGGGAATACTTGAAGGCTTATCAAGTGAAGTCTGTAATTGTGTTCCCACAATGAAAGAATGATAGAACGCCTCCACTTTCCCCTGCCTAAACGCGAAGGCAGAGAAAGACACTGAAAAGAGAGGGACACGGCGGCAGAGACGAGATTGGCAGTTTTGATGAAGAGCTAAATCTGCCGGGAAGAACAATCTTTGCCGGAGAGGAACAGGATGATTTCAACAGTCTGGTCTTTAGAAGGAGGAGGAGAAGAAGAAGATTACAGGAAGAGGACGAAGAATGAATGAAAAAAAAGAAGAAAGGACTAAATCCTTAATCCAGATTTTAATTTCCCGCTGATACTGATATTTATATAGAGACATTCATCCAGATACCAGCCGTTTACCGTGACATGAAGCGGAAATGTCGAGCCTTGGCAACGTGGGATGATGAAGAAGCTTGTAATGAGAGAAAAATCTGCTGTTAAGAAGGAATTTAAGTGACTTAAGTGTTCCTATATTGTCCAACTGCAGCAAGCTGTTGTTTTTGGTGAAAAAGCTCTAATAAACTGTAGGTTGACTGCTGAAGGCCAAACTGCAGACAGATAAAGTTGGTGAGTAAAAGGTGGAGAATTTAGCAGCTTAAGATCCAGATATCCTCCTCAGGAGTTGACTCCTCCGTCCGCATGTCAGGTGGGAGTGACTAAGACACAAGGACAGGAGGCGAGGAAAGGAATTGAGAATGTACAAACTGAGAAATGTAATCAAACAATATTCAACAATCACAGCCATTTATCTACATTGGAGACCTGTTTTCAGATTTGGAGTAAATATCCATATATATTTTTTTAATCCCTTAAATCATCCGTCTAAGCAGTCATATCTTATATGAAATGCAATTTAGTGGCACGAGACAAATTCCACAGAAATCTGGAATGAATGATGTCCATCTCATCTTTGTTCATCCCAAATTGAAACCGACACTCTGGGAGGTTTCCTCTTTCTGCTGATACAGCTCCGTTTTATAATGAAGATGACCCAGTTCCCATCTGAGCGACCAATGTCACGTCAAATTGTTTTAACTGCACAGGGGTAAGAAGTGATAAAGTAAAGCCAAGGAATGGGAAAGGAGAAGAGCCAGAATAAAGGTGAGGAATGGACATTTGCGGGATGGGGGGAAATTGATAAAAAATAAAGTGGAAAAGGAAAGTGCGAAGGAAATGGGTTAATAAAACTGTAATATAGAGGACGGGATAAAGATAAAAGGTGAGTGGGAAAAGGGGGAAAGAAAGGAAAACAATAGAAAAATATAATGATGAGGAAGAAAGAGAAGAGGAGCGACAAAGAATAAAATAAAACAGAGAGGGTGAGAGAATGCTAGAAATATCGCAAAATAGGAATTATTGCATGAGAAACTGAAATTCCAGGCACAGGGATCGCCAGATCAGAGGGAGAGGAGAATACCATGGACAGAAGAATTATTCTTTTCATACTTAAACTCTCCTCCAAAGTCCTTCAAGGTTACAAAATCTCTTCTTTTTACATTTTCTCCAGCCTCTGCCCCTTTCTCCCCTTCCTTACCTTATGGAGAATCGTATTAATATCAAGCTGAGCAGAGGAGAAGGCCTCAGAATATCACTTCTGCTCATTATACCTCCTCCCTGTGCAATAACTTTAAAGTCATCCCCCTGTTTTTCGTCCTGCAGGCTGCTGCATCTTTATTTTGTTAATTTGACAATTTCCCAGTTTCTTATCATCTATTTCTTGTTGAGCTAAAAGCTAACATGTTCACAATGACAATGCTAACATAAAGGTGACCATCTTACTGTAGAGTGCTAGCATGCTAACATGTGCCGATTAGGAAAAAGTCCAGCTGAGGCTGATGGGAATTGTTTTGCATGTGTTTAATCATTCAGAGTCATTGTTTCTTCCAAACTAAGCCATGTTGTTATTTTCCAATATTACTATATCTGGATGATGCAACTGTTTATTTAAGAGAAGAGCAGAATAAAATACAAGATGGTCTCATTTTGGATACAAGAGTTTTTCTCCTCCTTAAAAAAATGCTATACTTACGAAATTAGGATCCCCCTAGTGGCCATGTATGGAGCTCAAAATGCCATTCCTAAAATTATGATTCTGTCAACATGATAAACATCACAAAAATGCTGAAGTGATGTGATTCTATAGATAACTATGTCCTCAATCAATCAGAGATCAAGGCAGGCATTAATCAGCAATGCAGATTGACGTGAAGGGCAACCAGTATGGAAGGGCAATACTTCCACTGGCTGAAATGCCTGATGCATGCAAATATCCATATAGCGGATTAATGAAGCCATCAATCACACATCAAAAGGCAGCACTGAGAGCTGCAGTGAAATTGGAACTTCCAGAGGTAAGAGGATCTCATCTGAAGGGTGACTCCATCCGTGTTATTTCTATAAAAAGTCATCTCCCAGTCAGCCGTTAGCAAAAAGCAGTGACGTAGGTTACAACGCTGATGCTGCCCGTGCAAGCACGTGGAAGATTTGAGCTTGGAGGTGGAAGATGATTTTATTATTGAACCTTTATTTCAGGATTTATCACTTGCTGTGTGTGCATGGATAGAGGGAGCTGCGTTAGCGTGAACAACAACAACAGATTGTTTCACCGCAGTCACGTTCTAAAGTACAAAAACAATCCTGCGGGATGTGCCGCATTGCTGGATTTTGTGCGAATTCAGTCGAAGCAAACGCTTTTCCCATTTCGCTGCGTGTGGTTGGTCCTGTATCCGTGTGTGTCGTTCAGCCACGCCCCCGGCCATGTTTAAAATGGTAGGCCAACCCCTTCCCCATGATTTCACAGACACTCCATACTGGCTGTGACTCGGTTTTGTTTCGTCCTCCACACAGCTTCAAACCCAACCAGTAGTGTTTCAGAAGCAGAGCGCTTTGCCTGCCCAGTTTTGCTTATTTGCACAGATTGTGTTGATTTGGTCATTTTCTATTAGATTTTTGTGCTTCTGCCGGGTATAGGCTACGTAGTGAAATAATTTCTTTTTAATTGAATTTAATTTTTTTTTCCTGTTTTGATGTGATACACGATCGTGAGTCTGCATATGGTGTTTTATTTTGAAAAAATTAGCTTTTAAATCTCTAGCTGAGTGGAGGAATCACGAACATTGTCTTGAATGGCCGCGGAACGCATTGCAGACATGCCTGGCGGAATTTCGAAGTTACAGACCAGCAGCACACAAATTTATATGTGTCATCATCAGAAACGTACGTCAGGTCACATGGGGTAAAAAGAGGGAACATAGCATCTTGATGCTAAAATATGCATACTTGGACCAATATTTGAGTGTTTGCATTTGAATACACAAGAAACACTAATGTAAAGCTACTCAATGATATAAAAACCTCATAAGCACCAAAATAATGGACGAGCCCTTTAAAATAGTATTTGTAATATTATTAATAAAACCACAAATGTTTCAAACTCTTAGAGCAAGTGCTGCAGTAGACACTGAGTAGTATTCTGGTTCAACACGTCCTCATACCTAAATGACATCATAGGTTTAGGTTAGGCAGCAAAACTACTTGGTTAGGTTTAAGAGAAGATCATGGTTTGGGTTGAAATAAGTACCTTAATCATGTATGTAATTTAAAATAATTCAATGTTGACTTGCAGCCCAACCCTACAGACTCCTGGAGAACAACAGCCACCAGCATGGCACAGATCCTACTAACTACAACAGAAATAATATGATTAGTTGAGAGGAGAAGCAGCGCTGCGGCCATCTTGGCTCCTTATATCAACTGGCATCAGGAAGGAGCCAATCACCTGCAGGCACTGGTGGCTGGTGGACCAATCACCTCTGCAGGCATTCCCACTCACACACCTGTTCCACATTATGCCATCACATTTTGACTGAAGAGAGAAACACATTAACACAATAAAACATGAACACTGTTGTAACAGGCTGCCCAGCTTAAATCCTTACTACATTGTCAATATATATTTGATTTTACTGAGTAGGTGCTAGTGGAACACCTGCGCACATGGCAGACTGCAATCAGAGTGTCCCAGTTTGGAACCAGGAGAAGGGCTTCTCCACGTTCCTGAGACTAAGATATGATTTAATGACGGGAATACTCCAAAATCCATGGAATGTACATGAAAAAACACTCATTCTTTCAAAAATAGACATTTTACTAAGATGAAAGAAACTAAATGAGAGATTGAACTGAGTTACAGAAGTGTGTGTGTGTGTGTGTGCAGGATGGGGCTTTCTCGCTCCCACACACACAC
>JBBPCS010002449.1:0-13506 GCA_037974645.1 Hollardia meadi
AATAAGCCCCCCCCCCCCCCCCCCCCCACTCCTGATGTAGTGCCTTTGCACTGCTTTTGAAATTAAAAAAAGATAAGTGACCTAATGCTGAGCATTAACACAAAATCAACTCCAAAAATCACCTCAAAAAAATCATGGGTTACCATTTTCTCCCTTACTTTGAAGATAAGTTTACCCTTTTAAAGAGATAAATATAAAAAGTTATGCACTTACTTTCAAATGCTTTGTCATTATGAGGCTTAAACATCAGTTTGTCTGGGCTCTGTTGGACACTACTTTTCATTTTCTATTACTGGGTTTTTCAAGGTCTGTGTAAAAATTATAGTATGTAAAAATTAAAATTAATTTCACTTTCTTCCTATTTACGAGTTTATCGAAATGTCAAAATATTTCTATTCTTTCTATTTGTCAACGCTCTGAGAGCTTCTATGACCTGTTTTTTTTCCCCCCTCGACTCTTCAAGGTTTCGATGTAATTATCGTAACATCGGTGTGAATTCCTGGGAAGTTAAGCAAGGCACCTGTGTGGCTCAGTGGAGGAAGTTCATTATCAAATAGTTGCTTTTGTAGTGAAGGTGTTATTATTCATTATGTGAGAACAAAATATGACAAAAATCTTTGCAGCTGAAAACAAAACTTCTTATTTGTAGTATTTGTGGTATAAACTGGTGGAATTTCTAGGCCAGACTAGTCTGCAGGCCTGCTTGTGTATTCTGCGTGGGACAGCTCTTATTTCCTCTTCTGCCTTTTGTTTATATCTTCATGCTTTCATTGCATGCCAACTTCTACAACCTCCTTCCGGGTTTCATGTAGTAAACAAACATTGTCATCATCGATGCCACCGTTCATCATCCCTCTGTGGTTCAATAAGAAAACACACAGGTGTCACTAACAACATTAACAATGGCTCCATTCTATTCGAGTGTCCCAGGAAGCCACAGCAGTGTGACAGTGAGCCATGTATGAACAAAAGCAGGACCCTGAAACCAAAGCCGCTAAAAAAAAAATTCAGTAGTTTTGTTTTTTTCTTTCTGTGACACGTCAAGATGTTTTCGGCGTTGTTCCAGTTACCTTTTTGACACAATGACACAAACCATGTGTAGATTTGCATGTGGTGCCATGTTGTGCCTGATTGTTCGGACTATACTGCCTACTTATTGAGCAGCTGAGCTTCTAATCAAAATCATTAACAATGGATCCAGTGACGACTGTAATGTTAAAGATGTTGCTCGTAGTGATGAACACACAGAGAAGTATCTCCAGGCACTGTAGTTCAGTTCTATAGAGGCTTTTAGCATTGTTCAGCTCACTGTTCTTGTATTCCGCAACTTTACTTTTTTCACTCACCAAACAACAAAGTCAGCAACTAGCTGGGAGTGGCATTTAGCAGCTTTAAAAGCCAAGATATTTTTTTCTCAGGGGTTAGTGGAGACTAAGGCCAAAAGGAGAGTGAACATTAGACTTAAATTCATCAGATTGCCAGAAATCTGTCTTTAAACGAATACTAATCTGTTGGTGGAAGCGTTAAGGTGGAAACAGACATACCACTCCTATTCTTGGGAAAGACAACCTTTTTCCTCAGAGTAGCAACGACCAAAAACATTAATTTAGTCTATTCTCAACCAGAAAAACGTTTTCTGCTCCTACTGGCTAACGCCTGCTACAGCTAGTCGACATCTGCCACAGCTAGCCAACATCTACCACTACTAGATAACATCTGCCACAGCTAGCTAACGTCTGTCACTACTAGATAACGTCTGCCACAGCTAGCTAACATCTACCACTACTAGATAACGTCTGCCACAGCTAGCCAACATCTACCACTACTAGATAACATCTGCCACAGCTAGCTAACATCTGTCACTACTAGATAACGTCTGCCACAGCTAGCTAACGTCTGTCACTACTAGATAACGTCTGCCACAGCTAGCCAACATCTACCACTACTAGATAACGTCTGCCACAGCTAGCTAACATCTACCACTACTAGATAACGTCTGCCACAGCTAGCGATTCGTCTGCCACTACTAGCTTATGTCTGCTACAGCTATAACGTCCCCTCGGATGCAGTAGCACAAAATCATTTTTAAACCAAAAAAAGTGATGTGGGAGACAACCCTGTGCCAGTAAAAGCTCTGTGTTGAAGAAATATGACCTTGACTACAATAAATCTGGAGTCATGGCAGGCAGTGATGCTTAGCTGAAAGTTTCACCACACATTGTTTTGGTTATGTTATGATTTTTTTGGTCCTCAGAACTTTGTTGACAATCAGAAATAAGCCATTACAAGAGGTAA
Source organism: Hollardia meadi (assembly GCA_037974645.1). Lineage (NCBI taxonomy): Eukaryota > Metazoa > Chordata > Actinopteri > Tetraodontiformes > Triacanthodidae > Hollardia > Hollardia meadi. Next base: position 2,296 of record JBBPCS010002449.1, read on the forward strand.
CCCCTGATGTAGTCTATAATGGAAACGTGAAAGCCTGACTGGATTGCCAGTCAGCCTTCATTTTCCCCGAGATATTTCATGCCTGGTGGCAGACAAAATTGAATCATGAAAGCGAGGTTTATAGGGGATATATATTCTATAGCCATTACATTGTGCAATCAACATTTACTTCATAATGACATGTTAAAGTAAAAAACTTGCTTATTGCCAGTTCGAATAAGCAGCTCTGCTAATTATGTTCACCATATCCACTTTAAAGGGTAATGATATTGTGCTTACAGTTACACTGCCCCCATATGTCACGGTTTGTGCCAGAAACACCAGGAATGGGGGACACAGGCAGAGCAAGTTCAGTGCAGTTATTTAATAAGCAAAAGGAAAACTCACAGTTCATAAGGCAAGGGTCACAAACAGGAATCCGTCCAAGTCCAATGGAAACTGACAAAGCGAGAGGGGAGCACATGGACTTAAATACTCAAGGAAGCTTAGGCAAACAAATCCAAAATGGACAGAGGCAAAATCCAAAAACATAGCCAACGTCCAGAAAACAGAGAGGCAAAATAACAAGAAACACTGGAGACGCTGGAACGAAGGCACACTGGGAACATGACAAACTGGCAAAGAAAGCACATGGACTTAAATACTCAAGGAAGGGAAGGTTCACGAGACACAGGTGAAACAAATCAGGGCGGGGCAGATGATCAAAACAGGCGGGAAAAGAACGAAGGGAGGAAGTGTAAAGCAGGACGAGACACACGAGGAAAGGACTACAAAACAAATAGGAAACAAACTAGAAACTCAAAACGATAACAGGAAATAACAGGAACCATGACATCATGAGGACAAGAAATCAAGACAAATACACTAAATGGCTAACTCACTCAGAAAATCTCTCCTCAAAATGTTAAAATATCACAGCGAAGGATAGCAGGAGCTTGACGGACGGCTCGTATCTCTGATTGCCTCTGGCCTGGTGCCTATTTTATTGCATTGAAAAGTGGCACTTGCACTACTTTGGATTTATGTTTAATTAGTGTAAAAGCATATATGACTTCGTAAAAATGAGCCTGCCCCTTTTTGGAGATTATCAAAGCAGCTCATTATGTGCGACAGGGCTGTTCGACATGATCAGTGTGTTATGTGCACAGTGCATACTCTGCTTTTTGACTACTAATTAAATTCCTTAGAGACTTGTTCTTTTTATCAAGACCCAGGGAGGTGTTTTTTTTTGTTCCTTTTAGATGATTAAACGGTCCGAGTCCCCTATAGACTGCATTTGTTTAAAAGGAAGTAATTTCTGGAGGGAGCAGGTAAAATACTAATGTGATTCCAGTATTTTTAGACATCATCTCAACTGGACAGTAAGTTTGGCAGCAACATAGACTGCTGCACACAAACAGATGAAAGGATTTTTAAGCTTTTGTAGTTATTGAATTACTGAACTTCATCTCAGCCTGACATTGTGACACGAGTACTCGAGACAATGTTGTCTGTGTTCCGTGGTTCCCTCCTAAAAGCTACTTTCTTAAAATAAGAGTTACAGTGAATTAAAAGAAGACCATTGGAGCCTCTCGACCTTGGAGGTCCTGATTACGCTGCTTCTACCACTGGCCTTTGAAAGGTCTTTTTCAGTATGTCTCCAGCAAGCATTTATACTCTTACATTCAAACAATTTCAGGAATCTTTGGGATTGACAGTAATCACGGGCTTCATTCCTGGCACTTCCTGATCGGAAGGTCGGTGGTTCGATCCCCTGTAGTCTACATGTTGAAGTGTCCTTGAGCAAGATACTGAACCCCAAATTGCTCCCGATGCTGCGCCATCGGCGTGTGACTGCATGTGTGTGAATGGTTACAGCTTCTGATGAGGCTGGTGGCACCCTGCATGGTAGTCACTGCCACCAGTGTATGGATGGGTGTGAATGGGTGAATGCCTACTTGTAGTGTAAAGTGCTTTGAGTGGTCAAGCTGACTAGAAAGGCGCTATATAAATACAGGACATTTACTCTTTTGCTCAGGTTCTCTCCAGCAATAATCAGTACAATGTGTATAAAAGGAAAATCATGTAGTAAAGATAAGAAGCCATAACATATCGGACGCCATAATCATAATAATCTTTATTTATAGAGTACTTTTCAAAATCAACGTTACAAAGTGCTTCACAAAGGCAGCAAAACAAACAAATAATCAAATAAGATGGATGAGATGGAGGGCGTGTCGTTCATTCTGTCACTTCCTGTGACGTAGAGATGGAGGTTGTTGTCCTGGCACCGAGATGTCACGTCCTTGACCTCCTCTCTGTAGGCCGTCAGTAAACTTAACGATGGTGTTGGAGCTGTGAGTGGCAGTCGTCCATGAACAGGGGAGGGCCGAGCACGCAGCCCTGCAGGGCGCCAGTGTTGAGGATGTGGAGTCCCTGTCAGGGAGAGTTCAGGATCCAGTCACATAGGGCTGAGGGTTGAGTCCCAGGTCTCTGAGCTTGAGTTTGGAGGGTATTGAATGCTAAACAGTCAAGCATCATTTTCACATACGTGGTCATACTTTCAACTATAGATCAGTAAGTAACAAGACCTGCCTACTTATTAACACAACCGGGTGTTTACTCTGCGTTTCTAGGTCCAATTGGAATTCTCACGGTTGCTTTTGCATCGGACAGTATTTGCATTTGCTAGTAGTAGCCATGTTGCTAACCAACCAACTAACCTGTCTTACCAACAATAATACCACTTGGAAATGCTAGGGGGAGGAAGGTTGTCTATTTCCACTGTAAGTGTCACATATTGAAAATTAAGAAAAACTGTTGCTTTTGCTTGTTTTTTTTTCCTATTGCTTTCTTCAAAAGTTGGATTTGTATGTCCAGGATCATTTTTTTTGTAACATGCAGCTCCCTTTTTTTTTAAGGATTATTTTGCAAATCAAATAACCTCAGCTATCAAAGTGTGAAGCTTTCTCAGTAAAGGGGTCTCAGGTCAGTTACCCGGCAGTCTTCTTCCAATAAAAGTGAGAAAACATTCATTCCCTGCAACATTTCAGTTTCGTGGCACATTACAAGCCGGCTCTCTGCTCTGAAAACTGCATTGCCATGGAAACATATTGACATGCACGACATTAGGCACGGAACCATTTGTCAGAGCCGGGTGATGACACAAATCTCACAAAATGGCAGATATTCAGGTTGTGGTTGTGAAATTCTCAGATTGTCTCCCATTTACAGATTGATTCCCAAAACAACACAGTCTCTAATGATGGAAGTCAGATTTGCACACAAGGATCTAAAAGCCATACCGAATCCATTCCAAACAGAAAGTATATTATCCTTTTTTTTTTTTTTAATTTAACTAGATGTATTAGATATACAATAGATAGACAGAGTCTTAAAATCCTGTTGAAATGAACTGGCAGTAATGATTTGCGTCAGGGTTCAGATCCATTTGGTGGTTGGCTGATTAAAATTCCATAATTTTATTGCTTTCAACAGCGTAACCTAATGATCTGTTGTTGTTCAGCCACAAAGATCAAACAGGCTGCATTCATAAGGATTGATTTAATGAGAAAGCAAATGAATCCCCAACAACACGTGCGGTTTTCAGGCTTATTTTAGTTGAATAGCAAAGCACACGTTATAAAGCCATTCATTAAAACAAGCTTTCTCAGGTCGGTCTGTTTTATTTTAACGCCCATTCAGCATTTATAAGCGGTATATGTAAAATCATATTTGACCTTTAGAGTCTATAAAATTCTCGTTTTTAGTTTTTTCTTATCTTTAAAATCACAACATTTGTACCAGACGTGTTGATAGTAAAAAACGAAATACTGATCATGTGTTGTTAATACACATATGATCTGGATGTGGACCTTTTGTCCATCTGGTTGGCTTTTCACTGTTCATGAAGTGGAACTGTTCCTCTTGTATGCTCTTGTACGGTCATGTTACAGACTCTCTCTCCGCCTCCCTGCACTCATATTTTGAGTCAAATTTATTTGCCAAAACAGACGATAGGCAGAGTTAAAGATGAATTTGACAAATAAACAAAACAATCATTCAAAAATGTGTCATTAATATCATTATTGTGAAATTGTTTGGCCATGCTAATCATGTAGTGGAAATCTTGACAGCCCTTATTTGTACACTTGACATTTTTTTATATATATTTATAATTTTCCATTTAAAAAATGTTTTTAAAAATCATTTTCTGACTCTTATTTTAACACCAGCCTTTTAGCACATTTCACTACACACATTGCGTGTTTATGTGACAAATAAAACTAATAGGAATCATTGAACAAATGGAGTACAGCACACTATACGATTTGTATTTTTTTTTATTTTGTCACATACAGGAAGTTTTATACCCAACTGTGGATGATTTGTACACGTGTGTTAACAGTTAATAAGTGCTTTATAACGTGTGATGATTACAGCAATTTTATACTTTGTTTTAACACGGCGGCTTTGGATACTTCATGGGAGGAGTTATAGTTGACAGATGCATTAATAAAGCCGTAAAGCTTTAGTTTACATGTCTGTTTAACAGTTTTCAAGAAAGAAAAGTGTAATTTAAAACAAAAAATCTCACAAAGTTCTGACACTGTGATTTATTTTTTTAGAGGAATTATCTAAAAAGATCTGCTCTATTTGAATTTACATAACATATATGCATCATTAATTAATTATTAGAAGCTTTAAGTTGAATTGCCGCCATGTTTTTACATGTTTGCAGGCTTAGTTGACCTGTGCTCTGACAAAAAAATAGTTTGAAGATGTCCTCATTATCTCTTTATAACACTTTACTTTTCAGTGAAGTTCTGTCTATCTAGCTTGGTAGCTGTTTTTTAAGCTGCAATGGGCTCCTTTCAGTTAAAAGCTGATTGTAGCACTTTGTAAGTCAGAGGAAGGACGTCAACATTGATCTGCTGCTTTGTGGACAGCCTGTAGTAACACAAGGACAGGACCGATGGGCTCGCATCTCTAATCCTCTGTCAATATTCTCACAGGACACTTTGAATGACTTGTTGATTTAATGCAGCATGAAGTGCATTTTACATGTTGATGCTGAGTGATCAATTGCATTAAACCCAAGATCATATCACCAATAACCTTCGAGCGAAACGCTGCCACGTTCACAGACCATCAGGGAAATAATAAGTCAGATTGATGAATTTGAATCCAAAGTCTTTTAAACTTGAGAGACATTTCAGTGAGACAAGAGTTCAACAGCTGAGGTTTTGCTGCAGGTGGCGAAGACGGCATTCAGGGATGATGTCACCAAGACAACCATATAAAGACTAAAAGTCCCATCACTGACTTGTGTGGAAGTCAAACCTGAGAGATTTTCAGCCCACCTGTGCAATGAGATTCTGATGAGTCACTGCATTACAATGAAACCGAGATAACGGACAGGGAGCCCTGGCAGTACAAGACAAACAGTGAAACTCTTGCTCCAGGGCATTTACAGCTCCATACTTCTCCATTACGGCCCAAAACTGGAAAATCATTTAGAAATGTGTTTGGAGATAATTATTTCCTGGATTTGTTCCATGATCAGTTAGAACCGTATATCCGGTGTTTCTTTTCAGTAATGCAGTCAATGAATGGATGTATATTCAAGTCGGAAGCTATTTTATGGAGAATTAGAGAAATATAAGCTTTTTGGCAAATTACGCAGGGACAGTTAATTATAACTTCTACCACATGTGCGTGCGTAAAGTGGCGCCCACACAGGCAGCACATCACTGCGGGGAACAGCTGCTGTCAGACGCGTTTTTCGGAGTGGGAGTGAGGGCTATGGACGATTTATTGACTGATTCGGCTCGCAGACTGGAATAGTCTTCTCTCAAACAATCCACATGGTCTACTATGGTCTCATCCACGCGCTTTAAAATGAGACGCAATCGGTGATCTCTGCGTTTCCCGGTTGTTTGCAAAAGAAGGTTTAGACTTAATACGGATTCTTTTTATTTTTGTTGATGTCTCACCCGGATATGGCACACATCTGGATCCATTAAGAGAATATCACAGCGTCAGGCGCGTCTGCGGCGCGGGAGACCAGTGGCGGGACTCGGAAACTTGTGTGGCGCAGGAGACGGTCTCTCTTTTCCAATCGGCGCTGCCACAGCTGTCACAGTGCGAGACAGCCATGGTGAACACTCTCATACTGGTGCTCAGCTGGACTGTGTTCTCCGAGGTGGCGAGAGCTCAGAATGACACGGAGCCGATCGTCCTGGAGGGGAAATGCCTCGTGGTCTGCGACTCGAACCCGACCACGGACTGGAAGGCTTCGTCCTCTCCGCTCGGCATCTCCGTGCGCGCCGCCAACTCCAAGGTGGCTTTCTCTGCAGTCCGGAGCAACAACCATGAGCCGTCGGAGATGAGCAACAAAACGAGAATAATCTACTTCGACCAGGTTAATTTCATGAACTATACTCTTGTCAAAAAAGTGGTTAAATTCGCTTAAAATTGCACTTCGCTGTTCATCTTTCTTGTGATTCTGCTATCTGTCAAACCTGACAGTTTTAATCCCTTCTTTTTTGTGATAAACCTCCATCCCTTACCTTAGTTTTGACTTGTGGTGCAGAACATTAAAGTGTCATTGCAGCTAAGTGCAGCTGCACCCCAGAGTTTAGTTTGAGGCTAGTTACATTTGGCGTGTGGATTCTGAGCGGGTTTGAAAGTGAGTGGATTATGTTGGGGGAGCGGGTATCCTGCGGAGCCTGCACTGGCATCCATCAGTTTGCCTCTGGCTATACCCCACCACGCGCCCGCGCGCGACCGCACACGCGCGCACACCCTCACCTTCACACAGTTGTGCAGCCAAACAAATCGGGCAAACACAAAACAAGGATCTGATTAGTCATACAAGCGGTGGGCAGTGTGAGGTGTTTGGAACAATACCGCTCAGCTGATCCTCTGCCCTCTCATTTGAATTACATAACGTGATCTTTTTTTCTGCTGTCATAACACACTGAAACTGATCTGATTGGTGTGGATCGTGTGCATGCTGTTGCTATGAATGCCACATCTGTCAGAGGTCCTGGCTGAGCCTGCAGCGGTGTCTTTTAACAGGTGGGTTTTTCCGTGTTTGAGACCCTGCAGGTGCAGAGAGGAGCGTCACGCTGCCTCCATCAATCTTGAGCCAAAGAAGTTCATTTTCTGTGCTCATGTACACCGATCAGCCACAACATTAAAACCACTGACAGACAGCTGAAATGAATAACATTGACCATCTCGCTACAGTGCAATATCCTGCTGGGAAACCCTGGATCCTGACATTCATGTGGATGCCACTTGCCACACACCCTTGCAGATCAAGCACACACACCCCCATGGCACCGGCACACCCCGATGACATTGGTCCCCCAGCAGGACAATGAGTGCTGCCACACCACAAAAACTGTTCAGGAACAGCCCGAGGAACGTGACAAAGAGCTTAAGGCGTCCACCTGGACTCAAAATGCCCCAGATCCAAATCTGATTGAGCTACATGGGACGTCCCTGATAAGTTAGGATCCATGGAGTGCTGTTGGCATGAGGGGGTTTACTTTGTCTGAAACAATATTTGGGAGGGTTTTATGGGTCAAAGAACATCCACATGAACACCAGGACCCAGAGTTTCACTAGAACATTGAACTGTAGCCACGATCAATGTCATTCACTTCATCCGTCAGTGGTTTTAATGTTGGGGCTGATCAGTGTAAATATTGTATGTGTAGTATAAATGTAGGGTGCTTAAAACCTTTGAGACAGCATTAATATGCTGACTGACATATTCAGGGTGGATCATTAATAGCATGCAAAAGTAAGAAAATTGATTTATTTATCCATTAGATTATTCTGCATCTTAAATAATCAGTATCAAGGAGTCTTCTGGTTCTTTTTAGTCTCATCTGTGCGAAGCGAAGAGAAATCCTGTCTTTGCCCCAAAGTGGAATGTGTCTACAAAAGCTACTGATGTGATTAAGTCGTCGTCGAGCATCTATTCGGTTTCTTGTGGAGTGGGAAAGTTAAATGCTGCGTTCAGGTCCATTGAGAAGAAATGGATTAGGGCAAATGTTTCTTGAAGTGTGTCGCACTCAGTTTGCGCCTGAACGGGAGCGAGCCTGGCAGCCATAATAGTGAATCCTGTGTGCATTGCTGATTTAATATTTATATATTTAATCCATAAAGCCACTTTGAAACGGACGCCTCTGTTGAAGTGTTGGCTATTTAAACACCTTTGTCACAGTGTTTTCTTCTTCTTCTTCTTCTTCTTCTGCTTCTTCTGCTTCTCTCTCAGGTTCTTGTGAATATAGGAAACTACTTCACATTTGAATCAGTGTTTTTGTCCCCAAGAAAAGGAATCTACAGTTTTAACTTCCATGTCATTAAGGTGTACCAGAGCCAAACCATACAGGTATCATTTCTGTTTATTCAACTGTGCACTTGATTCAGGTTCAAACCTGTTTTATAAACCTGGATTTGGGACAAAATGTCTTCTTTAGGGACTGAATGTTGTGGGGAGTGGGGGTTGAAACGAAATGAAAAACCCCTCTACAACATTATTAATATTTAATTTGGACCCTCCCCTTAGAAACCCCCCCCCCCCTCCGAAACCCTCCGAAACCCCTGGAGCCTATCCCAGCTGACACTGGGTGAGAGGCGGGGTACACCCTGGAGAGGTCAGCCAGTTCATCACAGGGCTGACATGCAGAGACAAACAACCACACACACTCACATTCACACCTACAGGAAATTTAGAGTCACCAGTTAACCTAGCTTAACTTTTATGTCCTTGGGAGGAAGCCGGACCACCTGGAGGGAACCCACACAGGGGGAGAACATACAAGGAAAGACCCTCACCCGGCCTTCTTGCTGTGAGGCGACAGTGCTAACCACTGCACCACTGTGCCGCCTCTGTATCTACATATAGAATTTGTTAAAGCATATTGTAACTTGTGCTATGTAAATAAAGTTTATTATTATTAATATAAAGTATAAATCTGGGATGAGAACAAGTTCAAAAACTCTCCTCAGCGCAAACAAAAAATATCCAACTACCTCCCTGATAATTAAAGGTGCAATTTGTAAGATATTTGATAGTTGAGTCTCATTCCCGGGTCGTCAAATACCGAAGTTTTCGAGTTGCCAAACCTGGACTGCCGCTGGATTTTCTTGACCGCTTTTGACTCGAATAAAACACACGAGTGAGAATAAATGCCTCGCTGTAAGACCAGACCTGAAGCGCCTTCCTTTTTTTATCTGATATACAATAAATTCTTATCAGTAGTTGTACGGCAGGTCAAGATGTTACAAATAGGTCATAAACTATGCTAAAACATCTTCGTTGCTAATTGTTATTTCTGTTGTGCAGGTGAACTTGATGTTGAATGGGAAACCAGTCATCTCTGCCTTTGCGGGCGACAAAGACGTGACCCGTGAGGCGGCCACCAACGGGGTCCTGCTCTATCTAGAAAAAGAGGACAAAGTCTACCTGAAGCTGGAGAAGGGAAACCTAGTTGGCGGATGGCAGTACTCCACGTTTTCTGGCTTTCTTGTGTTCCCTCTGTAAAAAAAAAAAAAGGGGGGGGGGGGAGAGAAAAGAAGATTGTAAGCTTACTGACTTCTTCATAACGTGTCGTCACTGTATAATCAAAACATTGCTGCTGCGTCCGTTGGATCTTGCCAAAAAAAAAAAATCAAAAAAAACATTATAAATGGAAATGGATCAGAACAGAGAGAGAAGAAATAAGACTTTGGAAATCGTTCACATTCTCTGGATGTGCCGAGTCCCCCGTGCAGATGAAAGAGACTTGAAATGTTCCCTATCACTACTGTATGTTCCTGTCACTCAAGCAGCCTCAGAGAGGAACACTAAAACATCCCAAAAGTACTTTTCAAACTTTGACTTGTCAAAATATATTTAGCAAACTGATTTTTTTTGGGGGGGGGGGGGTTTCATGGCAACTGTTGCATTCAAGTACATCTGCCTTTTGGGTGTAAACTGTATATGCTTACGTTACTTGTCACCGCGAAAGTGTTCACATTGCGACGCACTGAGGAGCGTCTCCTCTGGAGCTCGTTGTTCAAGGATCGGTCACAGGAGAGGGATGAAAGTGGCGTAGGTCACTGATCCAAAACCGTGTTTGTGGAAGTTGCTGGAAGCTTGAATATGATTTCAAAAAAGGGGGAAATAATGCCTATTGCTGTGTGTGTTTAGTGATCAGGCATGGATGGATTACTGGATAGGACTACCGGGCACAGGGGACCCCTGACCCCTTGGATTCACCTTAAAAATGACACTGAAAAAGATGAAAAACAACCACAAAACGACTACAAAGAGACACAAAATGGCTACAAAGCATAGCAACAAAAAAAGACCTCAAATAGATGCAAAATGAGCTCAAAGTTGCGAAGCGACCACGACACGTCATAAGACTACCAAAAAAAAAAAAAAAAAAAATACAAATGCACCACAGAGACACAAATTGAAGACAAACAGTGAAAGAATTGACCACAAAATATCACAAACAACCACAAAATGATGCAAAACTGTTACAAAGAGATGCACAATGAGACTAATGGTTGTGGTCTGGGCTTTCAGTCTGAGGGGCTTGCTCACAGGAGGGATCCAGTGGTCTTTGATGAGCCTGTGTCCAGGGGCCCGTTGTGCCATAATCCGTCCTCCCTGCTGACACGGATATTCTGCTTTAGTTGAATTGTATATTCTGTCAACCCTCTCTCCTAGATATTACATTTATATTTGTTTTGCCGGGAAAGGTAACTTTGCCTGAATTATGTTATTTTCGATCTGGGACAAAAGTGCAATGTTTTGAACTGAACTGTGACTCTGGAGAATGGGGGCAGCAGTCTAAGTTCTGATTCGGGTTAGGTTTAAGAAGCAGAGTAATCTTTATATATCTTAACAATTGATCACATGACGTGTATGCGAACGATGTTGCTTCTAGTGATGAACCCATAGAGAGTTAACACCTGTCTCTACAGTTCCCTTCAAGTCTATGAAGTGTTGTTGTGTTTTCAGCTCTGTTTTGGTGTCAGAAACCACGACTTTTGTTTCGTTTCACACTCACTGCTGTTATAGTGTTGTTTCCGGCTGCAGCAGCAGCTGGTTTCAGACAAAAAGCTGAAATATGTATATAAAGACATGAGAGCTCCCCAAAAGTGAAGCCAAAACATCTTGATCGCCCCCTGGTGGCTGGCTGCAGTATAGCTCATAAA
>JBBPCS010002450.1:0-13506 GCA_037974645.1 Hollardia meadi
GAGCCTGAACATCCTCATCCCAACTTTATTGTTGTGCAGAATCAAACCAACTGTGTGTTATCCTTTCAGCAAAGCTGCTTTGTAAAATTTCCCAGGCTGCACTGCAGTTAAATTGTGGCATAACTATCAAATGACTGAAGATATGTTCAAGTGATAAATATCCATTTTACTAATACTGGAACAACAAATTGATATGTTAAAAATTTGGTTCTTTATTCAACTTGAATGATTTTATTCAACTGCACTAGTTGAGATCTGTAAAGCATGTTGTTTGGTATGTCTCTTCCCATTAAAACTAATGCGAAACAGCCATTTAACAGCCTATTTGCAAAGAAAATCTCGTGGGGCGCATGTTCCCGGACCCCTCTACATGGGTGGAGATCTCAACCCCCCCAATGTTCAACCCAAACTTACGCCCTTGAATCTAATCAATCAGTAGGTAAGTCAGTCGAGTGATTACCATGATCTTGCTGGTGGTTCCTCTGGGATTCTCCACAGGCACAGAGTTGTTGAACACCAGCGCCCACAACAGCCAGACAGATTTCCCGATGGTGAACTTAGATCCTCCTGACTCTGAGAGAGAGAAAGACGGAGTGTTTAAGTGTGAAATATTGAAATTAAGAACACGTAGCAAACATGTGCTGAGTGATATTAGGCAAGGCAGGAGGCTCAGTAGCATCAAATCTAAAATTAGAAGATGAGAACAGATTACAGTGCTCCAGTTAAAAGACAAATACAGTAAAATATGGTAATGCAGACAGTATGTTGACACCCAAGTTATAACAGTGTGTGATTGGTGAATTTGTCATTCTAAACCATGGGCATTTATCTGCTGCTATGACAGCCTCCGCTCTTCTGGTTTCAGTCTGTACATCAGGTTATGGAACCTGGCTGCAGGGATTTGCTCCCATTCAGCCTCAGGAGCATTAGTGAAGGCATAGTGAGGTTTGACACTGATGGACAATGAGGTCTGGCTCACGTCCAGCATTCCTGTTCACCCCAAAGGTATTGGATGGGCTTGAGATCAGTTCAGGCCAGTCAAGTTAAACTGGAAAAAAAAAAGTAAATTTCTTTACCAACCTGGCTTTGTACACAGAGGAAGTGACATGTTGAAACAGGAAAGGACCTTCTCTAAACTGCTGCCACACAGTTGGAAGTTCACTTTGTCTGAAATATTATTGTATGATTGAGAATAAAGGTTTCCTTTTTAATGGAACGACTAAAGCCAACCCCAAACCATGAAAGAAAAAGTAGACAGTAGACAAATGCGAACAGTGATGCCCACATACTTTTGGCCATGTAGTACAGATTCCTTATGATTATGATATGACAGATTCGCAGTGATTGCAAAGTGTCCTTACAATGATCTAAGAACTGTCTGATGTTGGAAGTTCAAACAAGGGAGACTGAGTTAAAGACGGGTTGAAAAGACATATATGGAGTTATTTTAGATTAAACCGGGCGTCTTGTGTCGAATACAGAATCATCAAACTGTGAAGACACTTCAGAAGGGGGAGAAGGATGAGAGACAAAAATCAGACACAGGAATTTACTTGGATTATTTAAGACAAAAAGGTGGTGGTACATTTCTAACGGGAAGAGAGTTATGATACTCTGAAGGTATCGGGAGGCTAAAGAATATGAGAATTTAAAGAAACCACTGAGTTGTCAACTTTCTGCAGTGAAAGGGCTGTTAAACTATAAGTATGAATGAAACGATGGAGGGAAAGAAGGAAGAAAAGAATCTATTAAAGCCCTGCAGCAGACATAATTTTGCGTAAAACTACAAAATTCCGTTTATAGACAACTAATTTGCAACAGCAAATACATTTTCAGAGGAAATATTATCCTAACATAACGTAATGTAACCCTAATCCTGAATTATGTTCAGAGATAGTGTTTATTTGACTGAATAAAACACTACATTTATGTGGAAGTTGGTTGGGGTGCACAATGAGCAGGACTCTGGTCTGTGGTTAGGTTTAGGCAAAAAAAAGCACTTTGGTTAAGGTTAGGGAAAGGTCGTGTTTTCAGTTAAATGTCTCAGAAAAACAAACACAATACTTGTCAGTTGCATTACATTATGTTAGGTTGCAGTTCTGTTTCCCTTGCGAAGGTCTTTGCTTTGCAAATTAGCTGTGCATAAATACAGATTTAGTTCAATTTGGTGGATTACTGCTGTACTCCATTCACCTCCATTCTATTGGTGTTGAGGCAAAAATCTGACATAGATCTCAAAACATGGACAGATTACACTTTAAAAGGGTGATTTGACCTTTAAAGCTATATTCAGTACCTATAATCAGTATGACTATCAAGCTTCAATGATCAAATGAATGATCTCCTTGAGCTTTGTCTTGAATTAAGATTACATATTAATATCTTAGAACTGGCTTTATTCTATTTTATGAAAAGAGTGCAGGATCATTTGGCCCATAACATAATACGTGTCCTTTTTCTTTTTCAACATAACGGTTCAATATAAAGATTATGATCTCTGCTGCTATACCCAACCTGGATAAAAGGACTGCTGTGCTGTATGAGCTTCTCCAGTCAGCTGGTGAGTGGACTTTATGACCACTTATTTACTGTCCTGAGGAACACAGGAAAGAAGCTAGAACACAGAAGCAGCTACAACGAATAGACATCTACCTGTTAATCAAATTCTGTATAGTTCCACTTGTGTCAATATATTAAAAAGTATCATTTATTGATTATTTAAAATGAATGTAGCATCACAGAAGAGCAGACTGTAAACTGTTGGAATAAATGATGAAGTGACAAGTACTGTAGAAATGTGAAAATCAACCACCACCGTGCCATGACTGTTTGTTTCATTAAAAATAAATCAGCAGGGGGTGGAGTGATTGTTTTGACTCATGTGCAGACAAAAAAAGTAGGATGCTTTGCATAATTTGAGCAAACACCCTCCTCAAATCAGCCCCCCCCCCCCCCTCGCTTACATAACTGACAAAGTGACAAGTTGGTAATAATGTCATGAAATGAGCAGTGGCGGTGGGTTGATTGGCGCGCCGGCGCTGGAGTGACTCCGTCTCTTACTCTTGGCGCTCTGCAGGCTGCGGTTGTATCCCACGGGGCTGAAGAACTCAAAGATGAAGACGGTGACAGCCACCACTGACAGGCACATCACAAACATCATCACCCACACTGCCGGGCTGTAGGGCTCTGCAACACACACAAACACACACATGCAAATATCAGATAAAGTTTCAGAAGTTTGCCTGTCATCTGTAAAGTACCACTTTATCAATGGAAAACTGTCAGTCACCACTGGACTGTGGACAAAGAAACTGTGTCCTGAAACTAAAAGTGAAGAAAAAAATAAACGAAAAACAAACAAAAAAACGTTGTCATACTGCACTAACTTGTAATTTGTTAAGATGACAAGTTCAATAATTGTTTGCTCAGTTTGCACTCTGCTGTTCCTGAAGGCCAATCAAATCAGGGCAAAGCAACAGCACCCTATCAAACAGACCACTGCACAGTACTGTGTTAAGACCACTGACATATATAAAGATGGAAGACATGTTTCCAGTTGCTTCCAAAATTAAGGCCAAAACATCCCGGAGACGTGCGCTGCCACCTTGTGCTCGTGACGTCATTTGGACTCATGGAGCGGTAATATTGATTTCCTGCCCATACACCCACCTGCCCAATCGTGAGCAGGGCTCTGCTGTCAATGATGACGCTTCACGCTTCCCTTTTTTTTTTTTCCCTCAAATAGCTAATTAAAAACAAACTAAAGGGATTAGAAAGGGATTTATGACCCATACTGCAGCCAGCCACAAGGGGGCGGTCAAGATGTTTATGCTTCACTTTTTGGGAGCTCTAATGGTGTCCATCTTTATTTTACAGTTAATGGTTAAGGTGTTTTCCCACCACAGCAGATAAACAGGGGTGTCGGGCTTTCTGCTTTGGTCCTTGCAGTATTTACAACTCCAGAACTCCTCGTGGCACTGTAACATTACATAGATAGATTGTGAAGTTTCGGAGCCTCAAACAGTGTTTTTGTACAAAACCTGGTAGCTGCATCTGCATGCCTTATGTCATCTGTGTTCATGTCAAGTCAGGTTCATAGCAAATACAAGCTGCTGATGGACGCACTCATTTCCTGTCTTTAGCCAGATGTAAGACGTGTCTCAACCAAGCCCCCAGGAAGAGCGCCAGGCTGTGAAGCCGATTTTACATAGTGGCCAAACTGTGGAATTACAACGTTACATGATGCACAGGGGCTCAAAAAGACTTTTCCTCATACAGTAAGCTGAAAGCTGTGAAAGAAGTGGCTGTAAAACGGTGGATGGATGGATGGATGGATGGAGTGGTTTTTTTGAGTGTCACAACCCCTGCAAAATGACTCATTTTAATATCAGAATTTGATCCATTTGGTTCGATTACATTTGTAAAGTCTAGAGGAGCCACACGAGTAAATTATTGAATTCCCATTCAAGTTAGCGGAGCACTAAATCGGAAGTTAGCCGCTTGACCGGCGAAAGTCACTAGTGCGCCTGCTCTATGGGCCCAACAATAAGGAAGATCCGGGTCATTTTAGACCCAGGAAGTCGATCGTATTTTGCTTCATGCGCAACTTGCATAGTAATGAATGGGGCCCCGCCTCTGACACTATATCTAGTTTTTTTTTTTTTTGCTATATCAATGGTCTCAACCCAGGAGGAACCAGAAACCCTATGATCTATCCTGTGTTACTTGATATGCGGAAATATGAAAATATATTGTAGTTACTGCATCATACATAAGATACAATTTAAGTGATGAACATTTTGAGATTTATTTGCTTCTGTTATTTGACTCCAGAAACACTGCAGTATGTTGTAGAGGGACATACATACTTTGGTCCACTGTGTAAAACATGGGGGACGAGATAGGAAGAGAAAATATGTTTTATTTGATGGGAGAATTATTTTTATTATGCCCACTGGCATTTTGTTAATATTAACACATTATTATGAATTTTTCGTTTATGCACATGAAAGGTTAGATAAAAATGGACACTCTACTTCTTCTTAACTTAAAAATTCAAATTAATTTTCATTTTGCTTTCAGAAATGAGTGTCATTCCTTAACTGCATTAAAAAGCAAGTGAGTGGAGGTAAAAACCTCTGGGTGAAGACAGGAGGAGATTGTCTCTGCTCACCTCGTCCTTAATTCTAAAGAAATGGGTGCTAGCGTAAACTGCTGACTGAGGAAACGAGCAGATACTTCTGAGATTTGCCAAATTAGGGAGAGATTTTCTGTCAACACTGACAGCAGCAGTGTCAGGCTGTAAGGCTAATCAAACAGCACTGGAGAGACACTCTGAGCTGCTGGGTTGACTCTTCCAACACCTTTGTCTCAGTGTTACATCCCGGAAGAGATGCTAAAATCAAACTCAACAGTGTGCTGACAAACCAAAGAGCAACAGGCTCTGTTTACAATTATTAGGCTTTTATCTGGTGCTCCCCTGCAGAGAGATGTACAGTGAAGGTGCAGGTAGAGAGGCTCAGGGCTTATCCATTAAAGTTACTTCCAGACTGGGTTCATATGCTTTTAAGGCTGCGCTGTCAAACTGTGTGCCATGAGGACTGAGAGGCGGCATGTTTAGTTTCCATCTAGGTTTGTCGCAGTGGCAAATTTTAACAGGCAACTTGTTTGGGCTCCAGCCTCCAGGTTTTATAACCTATGAGCTTTCCACTTCCAGAATTTTTACTTACAAAATCATAAGGACCACATTATTGGGCTGTTCAAGAGGATTTTTTAAATAGAAATACTTCAATCATATTTTATAATGTTGAAGTCACTGAACTGTAGTTTATTGTACCATACAATCTAATGCAATCTAGTAAAATACAGCAGTGTCTGACAAGATTTCATTCAACTTTATGGATTATACTGAGAGGTCTTTTTTATGCTTGGAGAGAGGGGGAAGTATTTCAGGAATACTTCAGGCAAATGCAGTCCAATAAAACATTGCCACAAAATACAGCTTTCACAATGACCACTGATATAAAACACTGTCTGTCTTGCAGGACTCTTGTATTGAACTACATTAGACAGCACAGATACTAAAGATAGGGCTCGCAATGTATTTTAGCAATCAATTAATCAAATGCTCTGGCAAAGGAAAAAGAGAAACAAATCCTGTATCTGTAGCAGTTACAGGCCTGTAATAAGCTCATCCAATCATTTCATTCGGCCCCACCCTGCCCGTGCACTCAGTGCACACTGCGTAGCTTGACTGTAGTCTTCACAAAGCTAGGCAGATATATTGCTAAAGCTAGCACAATAGTCGCACAAGAATGGCAGTCAAAACTTCCCAATACTAACAAGTTAGCTTGACAGGTGTGAGTACTAGTAGCCATATTATTTGTTTATGTTCATTATGACATTATATTGTTAGGTTTTTCCTTGCATGTGAATGAAATATGAGTTTGTTAGACACGGTTACCGATGACAACATGTGTTGCATTAATAGTGAGCAGTAACTGCTGCACCGGGCTAGTTGCCTTTTCGGACTGACGTATGTTTCACACTGCTATGCTTGTGTTTATATGATTGTGGCATTTAAAGGAGCACTTTGTAAGAGGCTTTGGGTTGGTAGGTTGGGCCATCCACCAACCCAAACCGTCAGTATTACGGCCTGGGAAACGCAAAGTGTCAGTATTTGTTGACCTGGGAACGAGAGTTTATTTTAAATGAGTTGTTTATTTATTATAGACTGAAAAAGCTAAGACAGCTTGTGGAACTTGTGAAACCTGTTGCTAACACATCTCCCAGCTGGAACTATGGGGCTGTCAGTGTAGTACAAATTTGAACTAAATACCAGATGCAAAGATGACACCTATTCAATCCATTGAGTATTGCTTGTCTGGCACATAAGCCATAAAAGTTTTCTAGCTTCCGGGTTTACTTCCTGATTATGAAGCCAACTGAATATGCCCAGTAGTGCTTCTCCAGCTGGCCTCGCCAGCTTGGCTTATAGCCTTTACATCTCTTTTATAATGGTGGTCTATAGAGACAGAGTGCAATTAGTCCCAACCACCTCGGAGGGGAAAACAATTAATTTCTCTCCATTGACTTTGTATCATGTGAAGACACCCCCTTTTCATTTCTTTCTGCCTCTCGCTGTTTATTATGGAGCCGACTGTTTTCCCCTCTGGTGGGCTTGGTTTTCAGAGTATAATGCATTGATCTCTGTCTCTATGGGGAAAATGCTTTTCGGGCAGCAGGGGAATTTTGTGCTGCAATAACACGAGTGACCATTGGACAAAACTGGAAGTAAGGCTGATACCATGATACATTCACGGCGTCGTCACGAGGTGCACGTTCAAATGTATTGAGGAAGTGGCTTTGGGACGCCTGAAAGAAGTGTGTGGGATTTTTTTTTGGTTGGATACTTTCCAAATCTAGCTCGCTTTACGTGGTATCTCCAATCTTACCAACCCCAGATTTAATAATAATTTGCTTACTTATTTTAGTATACAGCAGGTAATTTATCTGCCTAAAGAAACACAGCTGCAGCAGTATGGCAGTTCTCTAAGTGATCCAATGTATGAGTTAACATTTTTGTGTCCTGTGCTTTTTTTTCATTAGACATGGAGTCTAATACATCAGAAGTTGAACTATGTTATTAGACAATTGAAAGGCAATTTTGTTCCATTTTTTATTAACTCTATGAGCTATTTAAATATGGCTGAGTATGTTGTATGTATGTAAACCATTGAAATTTGAGTGTAATTCCAAGCTTTGTCTCTTTGCAACAGTGCCCTGAGTGCTGGACACAGCACTAGAGTTATTGAATATTTCCCCTCATTGTGATTACAGTTTAAAATTGTCTTGACAGAGGAAATGTGTAAATAATTACATGGTGCACTGCAAACACTGAAGGTTGCATTTGATTTATTTTTATTTTACTCTGGTGAGGAGTGTAGAGCAGCCGCATGTTGTTTTCAAAGTGCTGTCAGCCTTGAGTTAAGATCTGTGGAGCTTTTATTGTTTTATTTTCTCATTCATGCACTAACTTTCAGTGAGTCTTGGCTTCCACACCACAGTGTAGTCTATTTTCATACCCATATTTAATCAGGGAAAATCAAGAGAAGACATATGCTCTTTGTCAATGATGCCCTCTTTAAAGTTCACACCTGGGAGCTGCCAGGTACAACCACAGTCTGGTACTGGTGCCAGTGGGCAGATCCACTGGAGCAGATGGGGTTGAGGCTGGGGTTAATGAAGTTTATGTGCCCTTCCTCAAGGGCATTCAAATAGCAGTTGCTCAGTAAAGTGACACCATTACTTATTCATTGCGCTTGCCATGTTCCCAGCAGGTCCAGGGATTCAAACGGGCGACTTTAGTACTCTGAGCAGCAGAAACGCAGTCGACTCATGTTGATAAGTCCCTTTAAAGAGAAGGATAACCACAGTGTGAACCTGAGCGCACTTTTAGTTGATCTCTGTGGTGAGAACCGGAGCAGCACAAGGCAAGAACACAGTATGACATGTCAGTAACTACATTTGCATTAACATAATAATGTGATTATGGACAGTGATTAGAGTGAGGAATTCTACAATTAAGATATTTACATCCATTAATATTCAGTTTCCTTATGGAACATACGACAAGACATTTCCAGACATCTCCCTCCTCTATCTGTCATAATGGTAACACAGTATGTGCTTGGAGTGCTTACTATGCAAATATTATGTGCATATATTATGTAATCTAATGCACACATGGAAAACATGTGCATAGGAAAATAGAATCTAGTACTGCAGGTTGCTCATAGCGCTTCATGAGGCGTTGATGGAACCACTGAAACGTAGCTTCTTGAATGATTTTCTAATTTCTTTGCAAATGTTCACATAAAAGTACTGTTGTTAGTCTGGCAGCTCTAACACAGTGCAGCATGTACAAAGGCATTTACCCCGATAAAGACTCACTTATTAAATGTCACCCCTGCTGCAAGGGAGGTTTGTTTGTACCAAATGTAAACCCATCCTGACGTGCACCCATCGGTTTGTGGACTACCATTTTGAAAGCTCAAGTTTGGCATTATGGCCGCCGCCATCTTGTTTTTATTATTTATTTATAATTGTTTTGGGGTTTTTTAGCCAGAAATGACCATATGTGGATGAGAGGTTGGAGGAGCATACGCATTGCTGAGAGTCTGAGGACATGCAATGGTAGCAACTTGTCAATCACAAGGTAGCCGTGCCCTAAAGCATACCCTGCTTTATTGTCTACTACTAAATAGGACCATCATTTATAAAATGAACATTGTGCTGTAATGAAGAAGACTTGAAACTAGTGTCTGAGACCATGAACTCATTAGGAAACTGTTTACTGATGTAATAATTCAAGTGAGAAGTAGGCTCATTTTCTCATAAGCTTACATTCACACTTCTTGTTTAAACCAGTGGAAGAAGTAGAAAGAATACAGCTTTAAGGCACTTCCGGCTTCAGAGCTCTGTCCACTACTATATCACTATTATATAGTGAATGGTTTGTACTGTAGAACACATTTTACTAGGTATTTTACTAGTTACTTCAGTAACATCTACTGACTATAAAAAATATATAAGCAGGCGTTACTTTACATTGCCAAAATTGGATTTGGAGTGAATTATTAGTATGGCTGTTAGCAAAGCCACCGTCTCTCCACCAGAGTTGCTCCCAGGTCTTTTCAGAGCCGCGAATAACCTAGCGAATAACCCGTGTTTTACTACATCGAGCACTCAAAATGCTAATGCGTGGTCACAAGATACAACCCGTTCCCACTTTTTTTGATTAATTCTTTCAGACGTTATAAGTGTATAGACTACACAACGAGCTGGCACCACACAGTGAGTAATGGGAAATGTTAATTCTGAAGCTGTCAATGTTTACATCCACATATAGCAATTTTCTTTTATAATTTTGTGTGTTTTCTGTATATGCTTAGTGGAGTGGCTTGCTGCCATAAATCAAATTTCATTGTGTTTAACATGTGAACACAGTAGAGTTGATAGTGATACAGGGCAGAGTGATCTGTTTGCCTCCTTTGTTCTTCTGATTAGATTAATGTTTGGTCTCCATGAAATTAGAGGTCCGGCAGAATATTGTTTGAATATTGTCGCTATTGTTTGGTCATTATTTTACAAGGTGAGTTCCTTCAGAACAAATGTTTGTTTTTATAGTCACTGCATTACAAATGCCAACATGAGGGAATGAAGAGTAAAAGTAATAATCATAACAATACAAAATACAATAAAGGAGATAAACAAAGCGCATATGAGCTTATTCAGAGTTATAAATGTAGTCTAGCCTATTAAGTTTTAAAAGAAAACAAAAATGCAATCATGAAGTGGTTTTCATATGCAGTGTTCTTAATATTCATTGACTTGAATTTTGGGAGTCTTCAACATTAGAGGAGCTTTGACTTTGAATCAAGCAGAAGTGATAAAATGAGAATAAGACTCTGAATTTTAAGAAAATTGGCAGATAAAATTTGAATTGATGTGCCTTTCCATCCACCACTCTTATGTGATTGTTAAGGGTTGGTTCGCCACTAATTAAGACTGGCACAAATTCAGTTGGGTGCCTTTGAAGAAGTAATTCACTGCTGGAAAGATGTCGACAAACCTTACAGCAAACAGTACACTTAAATGTGTTTCTGAAAACATTTGAGAACAGATGTGTCTCTTCAGTGGACATTTCACACTCATCATGTACGTCAATAACAATTCTCTGTTTCCATTGCACTTTGTCACATTTTCCTTTAATCAATACACAAATTTTCCTCCTCAGCTAAGCAGTAAAACTTTTTTATGTGACATTTTGTCATATTTTCAAATTTTTGGTGTTTCCACTCAGGTTTTTTTTATTCACAAATTAAAAATGTGCATAAAAACAGGTGGATGGAAACTATAGTTGAAGGAGTACTCTGTAAAATGTGTCAATAACCGTAATTTAATTTTAGGCTTAAATTTCAAAAATTTCCAGTTTGTCATGCTGGATAGGGATGGTTCGGGATAAAATTTACTTCATCGGTTGAACAGATAAAGATACAGATAATGGTGTACTCATTACTAAACTGTACTCATTCCTTATGGAAACCCATCTATTGTCTACTGTGAAAAAGGCCTATGCTCCAGTGCTTCACTTAACATCAGGTAGCACTTTTTTTTATAATTCTACCACAGACTTATTGACTGGTTACCTGAATATGGATATTTGTGACTTGACCACAACTGAATTCAGTGAGTTCACAGAAACTCTTTGAACAACCCAGACTCCTAGAAATTACGTTGATATACAACTAATTCAGAACAGCAAATATTTATATAAAGGAAACGTAATTGCGGCCTAAATCATGTTCAGAGACATTTATTTGACTAAATGAAAATTATGTGCCACATCGGAGTCACAAGGAGGTGGTCGGAGTGGATGGTGGACGTACAATGTGCAGGACTGTAACACCAGAACCATGGGTTGAGTCCCTACTCCGGTCTTTGGTTAGGTTTAGACAACCAAATCATGCTTTGGTTAAATGTTCTGGAAAACAAATGAAATACAATGTCAGTGTATATTTTACTGATATGTTCTGTAACAACATATTTATGATTTGCCACATACCTTTATTAATGACATGTCTTCAATATGTTAAGAGAAACGTAATTAGTCTGCATTAGGTTTCTCTTAGAAAGGTATTTGCTGTTGCATATAGGATATATATAGGATATACAGTAGCCTATAGCGTATAGGAGACAGGGCTGTGTTGAAGCACAAGTTGGGGGTTTGACCTGAGAGGTTTTCTGCTCTCTTTTGTTGGCAAAGGCTTTTGTCTCCGAATTGCCAATGAGTGACAGTCCTGCTACTGCAGTTGACCATCTTTCCCAACACACGTACGTACGCATGCACACACACAGTTCTTTTTGCTCTGTTTTTTTTAAAACTTCTCTTCACTTCACTCTTCACTCAATTTTCATGTCCCATTTTACTGGGTCCCTTGACAGTTTAAGTGTTATCATCCAGGACTTGTGTCCTGCCTGCCTTGCTCTCTGGCTCCATGGTCTGTCTGAGTCTCTGTGCTTGTAACAGGACCTCTCTGTATCTTTCTATTTCTCATTCACTGAGTATATCGAGTTGTTAGAAGATTGGTTGAGCAAGAATTATTGCAGCTAATTTAAGACACAGAGATGTATCGAGCCCTATTTAAAGGATCCACAGTGCATGGTGCAACATCGATGGCGTAAGTGCGTTTAGGGCCTGTCCATCTCCACTGCATCATGTTAAATGGTGCGTAATCTGGCAAAGTAAGGCACAAGGCATAAAGAGGTTGTTTTTTGTCCCGGTACAAACTTCAACAAACAACTTCACAACAAACCTATATAGCAGCCTGCTTAACTAGTAGTAACATAGTCATGCTGCATATCCTCGTAATGGGAAGAAAGCCAGCTACAAGCTCATCACAACCATTTTTACCCAAACGAAACACAATTCCAACATCAAGCAAAAATATTCACACAGCCAAAACACAATAATGGTGCATGTTCGCATATTTGGCCCGAGAGATGCTGCCAACTTCGAGCTACCAACACAAACAATATGCTGAATGAAAGAAGAGAGTCCACAGATTCCAACGATATAAGCCTCATTACTCTATGTCAAAGCTTCAATGAGATAGCAGCCAAAGAAGAGCAAAAAAAAAAAATCACGTCAGAGAGCGATAACCATAAATTATGACTTACCTTTGCTGTTCTGTGATATAACGTTCTGTTCGACGGTGAATCGGTGAGGTATTCTCTATTCTTTTTGGGCATTTAATTTTTGAGCAGGGGGCTCAGTTTTAGGCCGAGGACTCAAGAGGTTAATATTTCATAGGTGTGTTTTGGATGTAACATTAATTAAACCAATCAGAGGTGCACCTGCACAGGATGCATTGATATTTAAAAAGCGTCTCATTCAAGGACATGTTTGTGGTCCTCCTCCAACTGAGGAGGAGGGCTGTCGCTGTGTGATGGGTGGATTGCAGTCCAAAGATTGGGTCATAAAAGTTATCATTGTGATTAATAATCATTCTGATTAAGAATGCAGATGGATGAAGTAGTACATCATTAATGAAGCAGATCCAATACATGTGTCTCTCCATTAAGAGACTCGTGCACAATAAATAAGCAGCTTGAATTCATTGCTGATTTAAATCTCCTGACACACTGACAAGACCAGTCAGGGTCTAATGTTAATTACTGTTCTGTGTTCTTCTATACATCCAACATTACAACTTGTTTGGAGTAAAGCTTAAAGTTTAATTCTGTTTCCTCTGGAGAGTTCCTGTCCTGCCAAGTTTATAACTTAGTTTTGCTGCTTAAGTGTCCCGCGATATTTGCTGCAGTGACATTACTGCAGCGAGCATGGAAACATTTAAATTTCTGAAAGGAGTGTTGGGATCCATAACTGAAGGTATTTTATGGTGTGAATCAAACTGAACTTTGTGAGACCACATGGTCTTTTGT
>JBBPCS010002451.1:0-13505 GCA_037974645.1 Hollardia meadi
CACACACACACACACACACACACACACACACACACACACACACACACACACACACACACACACACACACAGCCTGGTTCAGGAGTTGTAAGTGAAAAGTCAAAACGAAATCACATCATCGGGTTCAAAACATTTTAAAGTTCAACTCGTGAGGTAGCAAGAAACAGCTCCACAGCTCCGTTTTTATTTGTGTGTTCAGGTCAGTGCTGCGATGTATTTTTAGCGCTGGCGGACGATCATCAATAACCCTGACGTTTTAAGTCAGTCTTCACCCATCTATCAGGCTTGTGTGCTGCCCAGGGCTCGAACCTACGATCCCCTCATTTGTCTTGCCACGTTTCCTGCTCTGACAGTCTGCCAACCCCCACTTAGACACACACACACACACACACACAGTAACAGGTTTACAATGATGTGAAACTGAGGTTAAGACTAAAGCTCACTGATAACACTGAGTAATGGAATAGCATGATTGCAAATTTTACTCTTAAGGCATTTTTAGTAGTTGTTACAAGCAAGCTAGAGCTATCATGTTGAACATTTACTTTTGACCTGTTTCTGTGAGTAACGATAAGGACGAGAGATTCATCTTACTGTAATGCCTTCGGGTTATTCAGAAATGTTCCCTTTTTTTTATGGGTTTGTTCTCTTTTCTTTGCATATAAAGCCATAAAACAGTCATTCTCATGGTGGGCCTCAGAGTGCCTTCTAGTGGTCCCTGGAGGCAGTGGTTATATTTTATTTTTTAATTGAATTATTTTCTGGTGTTTTGCTAGCTAAATAAAAAAATAAAAAACCTCAAATTAAAATGCATAATTTTAATGACCAGTTACGTTTGAATATAACAACACATCATTAGGCATAGACAAACAAGTTCTGCCAAGTTTTGTTCCCTAAAGTGGGGCTTAGTGAAAGTTCAGTCAGGAAGACTATCTTCTTGCACATGCCCTTTAAGTCACAAGCAGCTACTTGCTATCTCTAAGCTTCCAACCCGTTCTCATCCCAGGCCTCCACATACTGACGTTTTGTCACGCGCTCTTCGCATCTTATCCAGAAGCGCAAGGTTTTCACAATACATTTAATCTACTTCAAATTCTCTCATTCTCATTTATTCTCCTTACTGGTCTCTCCCGATTGAAGTGCAGTGACACAAAATGGATCAATTTAATGAAATGACCACAAACCTGACTGAGAGAAGCTTTGATTGTCAGCCTCTCACCCATCACACCATGACTTCATCTCATTTCGCAGAAGCAAGCCCAGGTGTCTATCATCACATTTTTTTCCTCATTTATTTGGGAAGGTGGTCCCCCAAAATGTTTTAACAAAAAGAAGCGTGCATTATGTTACAAAAGGTTGAGATCCCCTGCCTTAAAATATTCTAGCACTGAGATTCTTACGTATCATGTTAGTTCACATATGACACCTGCCAGCTTTATTTGTGTATCATGGTTTGAAAATGCTTTTGGCTTCCTCTGATTTACCAAACATTTTTCTGAAATGCCATGACTGTGTGTTCTCAGCAAAAAAATACTTTTATCATGAGTGAATCTGAAGACTTCTGAAGTGCATTTAAATACTATCTGACATTTTTATATTGCTTTGACATAAGACATTGTTTCATGCTGATTTTTAAATATTGTCCACCTTGGCCTTTAAAGCAGAATGATTATACTAAAAGAAAACTCTGTAGTAAAAAAAAGTTGAAGTTGATTCTCATTTAAAATTTTATTCAAGGTCATCATAGCATCCATATTTAAAGGAGCACGCCATCATTCTTAACAAGTGATGATTACAGGTCATTTGCCATGAAGAGTACTACTCAGCCTCGGCTGAAAGACGATATCAACTTGCATCATGGGAAATGTAGGATCCAACATTTTTGGAGCTTGATCCATAAGAACTAAAAGTCCTGTCATCACAACCTCTGCTGCTTCATCAGCAGTTTTATAACCTGTCTCTTATGATTCCCCCAACTTTATAAAAATGCAACACTAAATCACCAGAGTACACCTGGTGATTTATTATTATTATTATTTAGAAAATACATTCACAATCTAATGGCATTTAGCTGACTTTTAAAAGAACTTCATGTTCTCACCCAAACGTTTTGCGTGGGATCATGGGACCATTTCCTGATGCAAGAGGCAACTATTATGTGTAAACTGTTTAAAAACTAAACGCCGAAAATCTAAAAATCTTTAATGCCCATTTTTCTTCCAGGCCCTCAAGTTCTTTCCGTTTTTCCCGCTTTTTCTGCCATTCTGCACAGTTAAATTTCCCTCAGGACATCATATTGATCAGACATACATATGCATAGCCCCACACATCCACATATCTACGTACACAGATACATATGGACACACACACAGCGCCGAGGGCACAGCAGGGAATAGCAGGGTAGGACAGCACATATCTGAGCCTGGTCTCACCAAATGGCTTCTTAATTACACGCCAGTGTCTTAAGTCATTTTGCGTGTTATCAAATGCATTTTCTTTCTTTTCGTATGTTATTTAACGGCATCTGCATTAGGCTTTTCTCGTGAAGTTTTAGATGCGAATGCGATAGGGAAAACAATGTAGTATAAAGGGCAAGAAAGTCCGCAGTTGGAGGAGGTTGGTGTTGGTGGATGGATCAAACAAGCAGTGGCGTGCTATTCATACGCCATCACGTGAGATCTCATTTGAGCATAAGATGAGACACACAACCAGTGGAAAATAATGTAAATTTAGATGGGTGTCTGGCAAGTAAGTGAAATGTCCACGCTCACATTTAAATTCAACAAACAGTGGGAAGCTGAATTTAATTTCTGCTGTGACATGAACGTTTCCCATAACAAGAAGGTGGATTTAATCATCTAGACTGAAAAGCAGGGGAGTAAAAACTTCTAAAAAGTCTGGAACACAGAATGAAGCGGGTTAGTTAAAAAGTGAAAACAATAACTTCCACTTTTCTTCTACAGTTACAAAATTTCTTTTTTAAAATGTGTAGATACAGTTTCCAAAGAAACCTACATGACACAGTAACTATTTCCTCCATGGCTGCCTGTGTACAGTATATTTGACATTTGAGAATGTATTAACAGCTGTTGGATATGAACTTAAATTATAAGCTAAGACTGATTCTCGCATTTTGTTAGTGCATCCTGGAGGCATCAATGCTTCCAAAGATGATTTTGTGAATTTTTTAACTGACGATGAGGAAGAATTGATGTTGAAGGATTACTCTCTATGAATACTAAATGCCACAACTAAAGAGGCAGAGATCTACATGTGATTTAGCCTAAGTTTCTGCCGGACACAATATGAAACCTACCATAATGCTTTAGCTAATTGATCCTATAAGTAAAATTATTGCTTAAAGCAGCTCCTTCCTGGGTTTTCTGACTTTTCTGGGCTACAGATTCCTACTTCAATCAGATCATAACTGGGAAACTGGAGCTTGTGTTAACATAAATAAGAAATTGTAACAAGTGAGATGTCATTTTGAGACAGGGTTATTTTTTTCGGGGAACTAAATGCACCTACCTAAGGATCAGCTTCACCCTTTTTTCAAAGTTGTAAACATTGATACCTGCTTTGACACGAGGGGGAGGCGGGGCCCTTGTGTAATTTGAAGGACCTGACTCAGCTTGGTAAAAGTCAAGGGCCGCTTGGCTCAGTATAGGGACAGTGGGTCTAATTCTCTTGCTGATCATTACAAGTATAATTATGGGCACAAAAGACAGACATTTGCATAATTCAGTATAAACTGGGAGTAAGGCGGCGGTGTATTTTCACCAGTGTTGATGTTCATGCACTGTAAGCACATATCATTAACACCAACTTCTGAAGTCAACATGTGCAACCTCACTTTTCCTTGGGATTTATTAGAGGAAATGCAAATGTGAGCAACAGATGCAGACAATCAACACAATGTTTTCATGTTTTCATGAATGAAACCACCGGATTCATAGCCTCAGTGTCTGCATGTGAGCAGCCTTGGAAGAATCTCTGGAGCATTAAATGCCTAATATAGTCATAAATCCGGTCCTCTATCAATATTTCCAAGAACATGAAATGCAAATGTTTTTCTAATAGCACAGTGATTTAAAAGACCCTCCATATAAGGAAGGGATTACAATCAATTAAATTTGCTAATGGGACTATGACTGGAAGAAATATCACTTGATTATATATTGCTGTGCAAGCCTACAGAAGTTAAAGTTAAAATTACAGTACATATCCCCAAACATACATAAACATAGATGCAACAATGTTAAATTTAGGTATTTGGTTACTGTTTGCTTTGTCTAAGCAATTTACCAGGGACAATACACATACATTTGCCTCATTATGATGTGAAGCCAGACTTAAGCTAAATGAAAAAAGATCAAATCAGGAGGAAAACCAACCTGAGGATCCTGTTAAATCACCACAACAACAAAAAGCAGGTGTTACATAATCAAACATCATAGTAGTTTTTGGTCACTGAGTGAAATTGGATTTAGACATCAAAACATCCCATTTCGGCAGATATGAATCTGTTTTGAATGTTTGTTTGTTTTTTTCATTGCAAACATCTTCCTACCACATATTTATTTAATTGGATCAAAGAAGAGGCCAGTTTTGGCCCACTGGTCTGTACAGAGAAACATTTTCCGTTTTGTTTGTCTTATTTCTTTCGTCAGTACATGTCACTGCAGATAAGCTGCAAAAATTGCAGGAGTGCCAGGTGGAAAAACGGCAACTGATATACAATACAATATTAAACTGAGTGACTCCACACTGGACAAAAATATAACCTGTAGCTTTAGAGCTCTTATTACTCATGACACTCATACAGACTTTATACCTGCATCCAGAAAACATTTATTAAAATCATTATACTAAAAAAAAGGCCGAGCTTGTTTTATATGCAAATCCAAGCGCACACACACTCCTTGAAAATGCAAACACGTGCACAAATACAAATGCTTTCAATAATGTCAATTGTACAATTGTGTTAATTTATCACTGCTGTACACCAGAGGATGAATGTGTGTGTTTGAGCAAAGTGGTGTGTGTGGTTGCTCAGATTAGACAAATAGAGATCAATGGATCTGCTCAGATGGGAGAGAGCGCTGGAGGAAGAGAGAGGGGGAGCAGATGAGTGGAGAGCTGGCCAGGAGAACACAAGAGATGATGAGAGAGGTGGTTAGAGGGGATTTTATGCTCCACAGTGTACAACAAAGAGTTCAAAATAAAACAAAAGCAAAATCCCTCTCATGTAATAAAGCTACGACGAGTCAGGGGCTTAAAAGACTTATTTTTACAACTGATGGTTGGCAGCTAGCTTGCAGGGAAGGTTAAGCCATGTTTGCTTGATTCCTTTCCTTTTCTGCAACACTATTTCAAATAAACAGGTCTTTTGTCTTTTTTGTGCCCAGCAATGGGGGTTGTGCAGTTGCTACTTCCGTAGTGTCTACTTTCCTTTGTGGAACAATATGAAATGAAGAGGAAAGATAAGATAGAGCGTTACTTATCATGGGGAGGGGACGGTTGTGCAGCAGTTGCAGTACAGTAGTGCAAAGTAGGAAAGTGCAAATATAAAATATCAAAAAGGTACAAATCCCAATATACACAATGTCAAAAAATAGAGTTTAACAGTAAAGATCCTAAAAATATAAACAAGTTAATGGTAAGGATAGATATGTATGAAACGCTGTTGAAAGAGCTGAACATAGACAGTTTCAGGAGCAACACC
Source organism: Hollardia meadi (assembly GCA_037974645.1). Classification (NCBI taxonomy): domain Eukaryota; kingdom Metazoa; phylum Chordata; class Actinopteri; order Tetraodontiformes; family Triacanthodidae; genus Hollardia; species Hollardia meadi. Next base: position 5,725 of record JBBPCS010002451.1, read on the forward strand.
ATGGCTGTACAGGCTCTACACTTTACAAACCAAGTGTCATCATGATAAAAATGATAAAACTAACTTGTTATGGAAGGTTGATAGAAACGGACAGCAGTGTGAGGCAGGACAGCATGACTCCAGTCTATTGGCTGCTCCAGTAAAGTCAGCTAAATGACGATTGAACCAGACGGCGGAACAATCTTCTCTGCTGCCATCCACTGTGATTGACTGTTGGGCTGACAGTGCTGTCAGTAGCCCAGCAGCAGAGACGCTCTGTGGCATGCCAGAACTTTATAACTGAACTATGAGCAGGAAGCACACTTTTACTTTCTTTGATTGTGTGTAAATGTGATGCTTTCACATCACACATTACAAAGAAACGAATTGACACTAAAGTCTTCCAGGTAAAACATGAGACTCGGGCTGAAATAGGAGTTTAGCCATGAATTTAATTAAAAGTGTTTCATTTCTTTATTCATATACATGTTTTTAATGTTGAAAATGAAATTTTTAAAAAAAGGCTATAAGTGCTTTTTTTGTTGTTTCTCCTGTCCCTCAAAGTTCCAAGCTGTCAAAATGGTTTGCATTTGCGCAATTACGAATGAGGGAGCGGTTCAGTTAAAATTTGGTGTATATAGCCTGTAATGTAGCATTATAATAACACTTTTTCTAAACCTTGTTGTGTACCCAAGGCTGCCTGAGTGGTCTGGATGGTCTGGCGTCAGTTTAACTGTTCTCAATGAACTGCTCATATTGACAATATATGACCAGAGAATAACCTCCTATCTGAACGATATGCACTCACTTTTAACTCCTACACGTAGTCGTGCTTCCTTCAGTCACACTCATATATATATATATATATATATATATATATATATATATATATATATATATATATATATATATATATATATAATTTACAATAGGTTGGACTTTACAGTGGAATGAGTTAGGCTATTGTTTGGGGAAAGATAGGTCAAAGTGAAAACAAGCATGACAACCTCATGAGTGCACTGAGTGCAGTCTATTCGAAATAAAAGCAAGAGATGATTGTAAAATGAAGCCTATTGCAGACGACGAGACGGAAGAGAGCAGTAATAGCCTATTTAACAAAAAACAACACCATGTCCATGCCACTAAAACTGGCCAGATACACACAGTCTGCATAAACCCTGTCAAATAATGAATCTATTGCTCAACAAACAGCCTTATTTCTGCTATATATCCTACATGTAAAAAATCAACTCCTCATTAGCTAGTACACCCATGAATAGCCTGCCAGTACACTGTGTGGAGAGCCAAGTAAACTGGAAGTTTAAACTGGAAGTTCAAGTTCACCTGAAATCTCCTTAATATCCTCTTCATCACCCAGGCCCAGTTGTAAGTTCAACGTGACCTCATGGGATGGCGTGTGAATAGCACGCCACTTTTAATGTCATTTAGCGTGTCATTTCATGCATTTTAAGCTTTTCGCGTGTCATTTAACGCCGTCCGCAGTTTATGAGGTTTACACATGCAGGAAACAACAACATAAGGCAACTCAATAGGTTTGGGCAACAAAACGGCAAAAAAAGGATGGGTTTGTCTTTTGAGGGCTTATATAGCAAATTGCACACAACATTCTGTAATGTATTTCTTGTCTAAATAGTAATGTAACTCTGTGGTGACAGTATAACTTCTTAGTGAAGACCTGTTCTCTGAAGAACTTCGCATTGGAGGGCCCATTCTCTTTACGGGCTCCCCCATCCCACGGGCCCCAGTGCGGCTGCACTGCCTGCACTGTCTATATTACGCCCCAGTAGAAATCAGTAAACAAATCTGTTAAGTTACAAGGAGTGAAAGACATCTGAGCTCTGGTCAGGACTCAAACAAAGATGTATCCAACAAGTGGAATCAATCAACAAGACTTCTGATAGAGCACTTAGTTATGACTTTCTCTCTTCTCTTCGTAGGCCTGTGTATAATGAGTGTATATATAGAGTGCAATCAAACTCAATTCAACGTCCAATCAAGATATTTTTCTTTCTCAAGAGGTGTTTATTGCCTCTATTCAACTGTAATCGTTTGGCAGATGCTTGTGTCAAGGCTTGTGAGAGTTGGATGGTTCAGTGCCGACATGCAGATGTTCAGCTACCACTAAAGGCAAGGTCGGAAATGTAGTAAAAGCAAAAAGAATAAAAAGAGAGACAGAAGAGAGACAAAGGTTGAAGATGATCAGTTTGAATCTGTGGATGCCTTGAAAATATTTGATGAGGAGGGAACTGAAGTAAACTGATGACGTAAACTGTTGGAAACTGCCCCTGAGCAAGGCTGCGACACACACACTAAATCAGAGAAAGATGATGTCAAGTGTTGTTTGGGCCGAAACACACACACACGCACGCACGCACGCACGCACGCACGCACACATACACACAAAAAATTTGCAGTGTTTGTGTCTTGTTATTTATTTTGCTCTGTTTCGAGGCCATACATATCCCAGAAATCTCTCAGAGTACAGTAAAGCATGACCGCAGCGCCCTGAAATTAAACACTAGCAATTCATCAAAATAATCTTCTCTCCCCCCCGCCCCCTCTCTCTCTCTCTCTCTCTCTCTCTTCTGAGTAAACCCAGAGAACCATCTGTAGACACCATTTACTACTCGCCGCTTTTCTATTCTGTTCCTGTCTGCCTGTTTTGTCCACTAATCTGTTCTTTCTCCTCCACCTTCTCTCGGAGGGGTTTCGCAGGATTTGACCTTAAGAGGGGCCAGCCTGGAAGACAATTATGTGAGGTGAACTCCTAAAAATGTTTTGTGCTTTGGCGACCCAGCACTAAGTTTTTATCTTTTAGGGGTGTTGTCTGTTGTACAATGTGAAACACTAGTCAAAACACAATGTTCACTATCTCAGGTTTGTTCACTCAATGGAACATGGTAGGTTTCAACGTGTGTCCTAAAGGCAGAAGTTAAAGCAATGATTAGATGTCTCGGGGCTGAAATGATTCTTTCTTGCTACTTTTTTGCCCTGCTTGCATCATCAAGCACAGGATTTCTAGTACTGACAATTGCATTGGTGTACATACTAATACAAATACACAGAGATAAAGTTGAAAAGTGTTTCTAGCATGCAGCGGATCAGCCTGTAGCAGGTTAGATAGAGTCTCTGTGCTCTTTCTCCTGCGGCACAGATGAGGCTTTTGTCAGATGAGCTATTCCTGTGACAGGTGTTAAACTCTAATGCGTCATCCATCAGAATAATCCTGTCTGAGGCGCAGGGAAATGTAGAATCGCTTGGGAGAAACACTAAACAGAGATACTCCTTAAAATATAGATTAAAATGGAGAGAAAATGTAACAGCGTGCCCTTATTTCACATCTCTCACCTCACCTCTTTTATTGTTCTATTTCTTTCTTTGTCTCATCTGACTTTTCCGTTGTTTGTTCATGTAATCCAGCAAGGAACAGGAAAATGTGGCTTTCTGTGAATTATAGAAAACCTTGCATCATTTATCAATCCACCTGTCACTTAAGCTCTCCTGTCCTCCCTTACCTTCGCTCTTCTCGTCCGCAAGGACAAAATCTAGGAAAGACACGGGCAAGTCGTGAAAAAAAAGAAAGTGTTTCCTCCTCTTTCTTTGTTTGTTCAGCTTTTTTGTTGCCTCATCTGCTCTCTTCCTCCCTCCACCTCCTCCTCTAGCCTGTTTCTTGCTGTCTTAAGCCAAAGAAGCTCCTCTAACGAGGTAAGAAAAAATTATGATTTGAGGGAGTCTCTGTAACATATGGAAAGAACTTTCCTGAGAGAAATGTCTGTCATTAAGACTTTAACCTACTGCTGGCTCAGAGGCCCCTCACTGCTGACCGAGCTCTCTATGAGCGTCTGTGTGTTGCTGCGTGTGTGGGACAGACCTAGTTGTCGGATGATACCCCGCTGTACTCCGACATCCTCATATATCACTCGGTCTGATGCAACTCTCACACACAAACACACATACCTTCTCACACATATGCATAAGTTCAAACAGCAGTGTTCTTCCTCCTTCTCTTGCGTACACACACACATTAAACACACACAGGCAGGTAGAGGCCGAGCCAAAAGTCAGGAATCATGTGGTTTAATTAATTACCATCTAAAAGAGACCAAGGTCATGGCGCTGCTCAGCTGGAGAACTTTCCAGAGGTTATGGCCTTTCCATCCGACTCTTCTAAAGCTGTCAGCTGTCTGGGAAGGTGAAGTAAGAGCACCTTAAAGAGCTGGCCAGTAAGTGCATATGGAGCCAACTGTTGAAACCGTTTTAAAAGCCAACAGTACACTGTGTATTGTTCTCAAGTCTGATGTGTGAATTATCTAAATTCTTTGCCCAACTATTTGCAATATTAGGCAAATAGTTAAGTTATCTATGAAATTATCAAAACTGTGCTTGTAAAATATGTACAGTACATACTGTACAGTATACAGTAATATGTACACAAGAGATGTTGTCAAAGTTCAAACTTGATACTGAGGACCAATTCAGTTTGCTGATGGCTGGGTTAAACTTTGATATATCATGTGTAAAGCTTTTTCAGTATCTAGCCAAAGAAAAATCTGCTCATATATTCTAATGCTGATCATGTAATTGTTGAACTCAAACTAATAATGAATTTAAAACTAAGGTTGTGAGTCGGACTATAAATGCTTTTTTGCGTGTCTTTCGTGACACATTTTTTCGGTAATTAAAAAACAAAAAAGTTTAAAGAGGTTCAGGGGCTTTACAGCCATTGAGGGATTATGAGATACTGAGCCTCTGGGCCATGTCATTGCCGATATTCAAGCACTTAGCACAAAGACATTATCAGGACATCCCAACGCTTTTGAGCTTCTAAAAGGAAATAACAGTTAATACCTGTCATTTTAAATAGAGGCTCTGATTTAGGGACCACTAGATTGACTATGTTTCAAGGTCTAATTCGGTTATACTATATGCTTAGATCAAGCACTGCTCAGTGGGAAAAAACAGAAGGAAAAAAAATATCAATGCCTGCTTGGGCTTCTCCAGAGTTTGGTCTACGCTGCTTTATCTCATTTACTGTGTGTTTTATTTTTTCATGTGTAATTGAGTCCATATTGTAACAGGCTCATAATAAAACTCTGTCCAGGTCCAGACTAGTGCAAAAAAGAATTAATTACAGGGTTTACCTGTGCAAAATGTATTCAGTCAGCAACATTGTTCATATCATCATTTGACATTGACTCAACGTGCGTCAGGTCAGCGGTTGCTCTTGACTGTTAGCTGGGCTGTAACTTTAACATATAGCTTGATGTTATGTCTTCCCTTTACTGAGACATACCAATGGGAAATGTTTATCCATTGTGACATGTTGGATGTGATTCATCAACTGTGACAGCCCTAGTCTTATGGACTTGTAGGCCACAATATACCGGTTATATGGGTCATTGTTTGTTTGTTGTTGAGGAAGAAGAAGATGCTGTGGCCTAATTGACAAAAATGCAAAAAACAATATTGGTTTTACTACTAAAGTCTATTGCAAAGGTGACTCATCACATTCACATTTCATGCTTATCAAAGTTTCCCCTTTTTTGTTAGGAAACACTGACAGTTAGCTGGAAACCACTTTTAACAAATGTATCCGGAGTTGTAAACTAGCCCTGAATCTCTCAAAATTAAATATTGTGTTGTAAAGAAAGGAAAACAGCGAGGAGACACATGTACTTTAAACATTTGACCGTATTGTTGGTAAATTTGTCAACTCAGCCTTTCCGGTTGCTGCTTCAGTTGAAGGATTAGTCTTGCTCTTTGTAAGGTTCAGTGTCTAGCAAATCAAAGAGCCTTTGTTATATTCTTCCATGACTCATGATTACCAAATGGTAGGCAGGAAGATCACTTGTCAGGGGTTCAAGTGTTGGGGACCCAGCAGAAAAGAAATCTCGGTCTGTGGTTAAATAATGGCTGAAAAAGTGGCTTTTCTAGTAGCAATAAAAAAAGAAGAGAAGTCAGGCAGACAGGCAGGCAAGCAAACAGCCATTCTGACTTGTGAGCTTTGATTAATTAAAATGTCACAAAGTGATTAAGGTCATTAAGTTCCTCAGTAAGAGGCCCAAAGAGCAGAGTGTGAAAGCTCTTTTTGTGGTGCGTCAGAAAATGTTTCATGTTGCTGAAATAGGCCGGAAAGTTGCACATTATTGGGATGTAATACTTCGGTATGGCATCGAGACTATTATTTCGAACAGAATGTGATGGTCTCATGTTTAAATTAAATAGATACAGATGGAGGAAAAGCAAGATCAAATAATTTGACAAAAGAAAGAAAAAGAATACACAAGTTCAAAAACGTTAGAGATAATCAGAAATGAGCAAGGAAAAATCACAGTTTTGTAAGCTCAAGGTTGGCACTCAACCCACAGAGCCAACTGGAATATCTCTGATGTTTCTCTGTAGGAAGCTCCGCTAATGCCTTGGGAGTTTAAATAAAGCCGACCTCGGAGGATCCTGTGAGTCTGTCTTGAGGTTTTTACAGAAAGAGTGCCAGGCAGTGAAATCTAATTATTATCTTCAATTTAACAAGGTCACAGCACTATTCCTGGGTATGAAAGAGTTTGAAAAGTCAAACATTGTGCAGCAAGGTGCTCTTTTGAATTTTTTGTATTGTACTTGACTGCCTTTTTCGGCTGCAGTGCTACAAACTCGCATGTCTAGATTGACTTCACTATTAGATTGGTATTTATTTACCTTAAACTCTCTTTTTAAAGTCAATTTTATTTATATAGCACCAATTCACAACAAAAGTTATCTTATGACACTTTACATGTAGAGTAAGTCTAGACCACACTCACAATTTACAGAGACCCAAGATTCCAAGACACGTGTTATAACATATCATTTGAGTAATACTTTCTGTGTGATATAGGTTTTCAACATTGTTCTCTGTCATTCAAAAATCCAGAATTAATAAATATGCAAATGTGTTTGACACAAGATGTGTCCCACTTCATTGGAACATCCATTTCCAGTGTGTGTGCACTGGAGGCTTCATGCTTCTAGGTTACATTGTGTAAACTGCAGAGCTTTAAGGAGAGGACAGAGGAATAGTCCATCTTCAGTGGATGCACGTGAAACCAAACATACATACCTCATTCTGCACAAGGAAACTAATTCAGCATCCAAATGTGTGCAGTTCCATCAGACATGTTCTCAAAGTTAAAAGAACTGAACTGATAAAGTAAGTTAAGAATAAGTTCATTCATTTAATTCTGCTTCAGAAATAAGCTGACTTGCTTTGCTAGCTAGGTGTTTTTGTGACTTCACACTTGTCACAGACTCCGCCCTCTAATAGACTATATGGGTACTGCTCTCCTCCAATCACAATCACATATTCGCCCACTGAAATTTGCATTGCAACGTAGCCGGCCAATCAGGACAAGCCTACTCAAATTTTTTGTTCAGCCCCGAATAATTCTCCACTTTGAGCAGTGTGTCACTAAAGAAGACGTCAGTGTTGTAATTTTGTATTTGAGGCAAGACAGTCAGACCAATCAGATAAGGTTTACAGGAAAATACATGGAAACCCTCGTGTCTTATTGGCTGACAGGCAATTTGGTAGTCTGCCATTAAAACCTGAGGAGAAGAAGGCAACGTTAGTGAACTTCATGTTGCTGATGGCGCAGATTAAAAACACAAGTAAGTTGAAAACTTCAGCAATTATAATTGCTGAATGTTCTGGCAGAGAAATTTGGGTCAAAGTGGTCGTTATTACTGTGACTTAGAAAGTGTTTGGTTAAAGTTCCATGGTGTAAATAGTATCAAAGAACGTTAGCTGA
>JBBPCS010002452.1:0-13502 GCA_037974645.1 Hollardia meadi
CAGGTCTATAATACATCATATATTAAGATTTGACCCAATAAATATAACAATTAGCCCTCATGTATATGAAATTAAAAACGCGTTCTGTAGTCAGCCTTCGGCCAAGTGTTTCATTATTTTCGGTTTCGGCCAAGAATTTTCATTTCGGTGCATCCCTACTATTATACTGAACTGAACTGATTTTTTTTTAATCTGAAGGATATCCATTATTTTGACAGATGAAAACAATGAGAGCAATCCACCGTAACATTATATAATTCACACACAACACTCAATAACCACATGTAGTTCCATGGCAGGCAGACATGCAGACCTTTTCCATTTTGCACACAGAGTACATTGGAAAGGTAACTAAATTTAGAAATTTATCACTGACCGTGACAATGTACTCGGTGTGTCTCTCTCTCGGGATGCTGACTGCATCGAAGAGCTACTTCATGTAAACAATTGCAGTCAATGGGAATTAGAGCGTCTTTAAACATCAATTTATCATGTATGGAGCAATCTATCTTTGTAAAAATAAATTAGATATCTCTATGTTGTATAGATGAAATGCTCAACTTCGTAGGTAGCTCTTTCAGAGGGCTGTACTATGAATTGAGGTGACTGGCTTATCCAGGTAACTTCAAGAGTAACTTTGTGACGTCACGTGTAACTTCTTGATTAAGCCATACTACAAAAGGTGGATACATTTTATCCAAGGTATGCTGCCATGACAATTTACGATGCATCCCTAAACTGCTCCAAGCAGGTTATCTTGGTGGTTAACTCAATGTTACCATGTCTACATCTACATTCATACAGGTAGCTCTACAGCCAAGCTGCTTCAGGGAGGAGATCTTAATCAGCGTGTCAATTTCTGAGATGTAGCCTATGTGTAGAATTGAATTATCCAAATTATTTAAACATATTTAGAGACAATATTTCACCTGTCTGTAATCTACTATGATGGCATATTATTGCCATTGTAGGTAGAAAAAACACAGCTGGTGGTGGAGGGGAGTAGCCTAATAATCTGAGAAAAAAAACTCTGCAACTGAGATTAAAGTCACAAATTTAGAAGAATAAATCAAAATTATGACATGACATTTTTCTGTACAGATTCAGAATTACAGCAACATCTCTTTAAAGTCAGGATGTTTATGATAACATGACTGTGGGCTGAAATCACGAGAATTTCATTATTGCTACATCCGATTGTAAAGTAGACCTATAATTTGATTCGGTCATCCAATGCACACAAACGGTTGCGTCTGCTGTTGTATGATGAGATTGACCCAGCCTTGAAAAGTGAAGACATGTTTCCTTAAGAAAAAATACACTGTTTTTCAGAATGTTAAATGTAAAATTTAAGATTGTACTGTCAGAGAATTTATTTTCTTATAAATTTACCACTATAATCTCAAAAACGCTGAATTTTTGTCTCAGAATATTACCCCTCTCTCTCTCTACTCTGACGCCGTTGTACTTGACATTTCAGTTCTATTACAAATAAAAGAAGAGTCTAGACAGATAGAAAAGATAGGACAAGAACACTGTCTGCAGTGCGCTGCCAACAAGCTTCTCTGGCTTTGTTGGCCGTTACAGTGTGAGATTTTGCCATTAACGTTTATTTAAACTCCACATATCCTGACATTACCATCATACATTCTTCCTGGGAAAAATACGGAGCATGAGTCATCTGCCTGTGCTGCCCAACACCTTTGGAACACCAGGGAACATGGGAACTTCAAAATAAATGCATATCTTAAAGATGATGATATGGAACGATATTCTCACTTTTTACTTATCATGATCAATTCAATGACAAATCATCCAGATTCGTCATTGAATTGATCATCAATCCAGATAGATGGATCGTTACACACCTATAAAGGCCTCTGTCTAGGATAATTAAAACAATGATTCTTGAATGAATGATTATACATTAATGAAAACATAATTATTATATTCTATTTCTGCCAATAGATCCCCTAAATCCTACACACTGGAAACAAAAAATAGCTGAGTAGTTATTCATATAATCTGCAGTTTGATTGAATATATTATGGCAATGTCACTGTTGAATACATCTTTAATAGTGTGAAAGTGGCTGATAATATTTGATAATTCACAATGAAACAGTAGAGTTATTCTTGAACCATTTTGAGTTGTTTCACACAAAATACAACAAAAACTATACCAGCTTTGGTGACAAATGGGAGATATCAGCTTGGCACAACCACCACAGATGCCAAACAAATGCCTGATGTAACTGTAAACTGTAAAACCAAATTTAAGGCTTCTAAATCAGTAGTTTAGCATACATTAGCATATATCCAATCCTACAATCATTGTGACCCAAACACTACAGTGAATATTGCTTTGTCTTTTCCTACAGATGTGGCATTTGAGTCTGACCAGATAAGTCCTCTAGAGTCAGCTTTAATTTTGCTGGAACACATCAACCAGGAATTCAGTATTCCACAGCAGGATTTTGAAAATGTATGCGCTTCGCTTAAAGACTTGGTATGTGGGCTTTTTTTCCACCATTTTTAATTTTTCATTTCATTTTTGTTTATTTTTTACATTTATATTCAGCATTGGTTCAATTGTAACATCTTCTAATGCGAGGGCATACAAATACACTGTGTGTACATCTTACCATGTCTGGCCTAGGATGAATACATCAGCCCACATCACCTGTACACCTAAAAAAAAGAAAAAAAAGAAGAAGAGGCTAGACTTAGTAAATACTTGCTTTCAAGTTTCAGCAAATTTTATTTAACAAATAGTCTACTATGTCTGTCTTTAGATTGTGGTGATTTTCATTAAGAACAATGAGTTCGACAAAGCAGAAGAGATGCTGGACAAACACTTTCCTAAACCAATGGTCGGCAAGGTGAGTTTGGCAACAAACGCAACATGTTAAGCCATAAACTCCATAATTTCAGTCAAGTTCAGAGTCAAATTAGCATTTATCTCCTTCACACTTGGTTACTGCATTCATATGGAGCTTTGTCTTGCTGTCATTGCACTGTTACAGAAAAGTTGCAGTGCCTATCGTGAGCAAAAATAGTGTAATCATATATATCCATGTGCTGATATTGCAAGGTTCAGACATTAAAAGTGTATAGTATATATAAAAACAGAATGCTTTTTTTAACCTATATTTAAGTGAATACAATAAAAAGACTTTGTTTTTTTTGTAAATGTGCATTCATTCTGAATTTGATACCTACAACATGTTCTTAAAGTTGGTACAGGGGTATGTTAACCTACTGTATGTGTTACATCACCTTTTCTTTTAACAACACTCAGTTTTGAAAGTGTATCCAAAGGTGCAAACACACTCCTGCATACTGTCTTACTTGAAATTAAGTCAAGCACGAAATGTCACCACTTAATGTATTATTGCAAGTTAGACAGTGTGCAGGTCTCTGGACTGCAGGCAGGCTAATCTAGTATCTGCGCTCTTTTACTTCAACGTCATGCTGTTGTAACACGTACAGAATGCTGGAATAAGCAGTGGGGGTGTAACCGAATGTTGTTGATCTGTGGTTCATATGGGTCACCCCCCACGTTTCGGCACGCATGTGCTCTGGGTTAATTGCAAAATTTAACCGCCGTAGTGTGAAATACAGTTTTAAGGCCACTGTTACTTTTTAAAGTAATAATTTCTTAAATCTCGATGCGGCGCTGCAGTGAAAAGATCGAGAAGTCAGTTGCATGCTGAGCTTTATTCTGAAGAACAATGAGCGACTTATTTAAAAGCCGTCACTTTCGGGTCTTTTGAGTGAAATCCTGTTCAGTGTGGGTATTTTCAGTGGTGTAACTGCAAAATTGGGCATGTTTGTCATCACAGAAGTAGATCATTAGATTGTGATATTCATTGCAACTTTGGAAGATTCTGCTGCTTTCCCTTAGACTGACAGCTCCACTCTCAGCAGCAGCTCCAGTCCCTTTGCCTGTCAAGCACAACAGGCTGCAGTCTTGAAGAGTCTTGTCATGATACCAAAATTATGACTCCGATAAAATACCCCCCTAAATATCTCGATACTACTACTGAAACAATATTATATAACCTCAAACATCCGGAAACACTTAACAGCACATGTCATTCACTGTAAGTCTGACTCTAACTGATTTAGGGATCCTTATCCTTGATCCTTCACATCTTTCTTGTGTTTGTTGAGTTTCCACTCCAGCAACCCATCCTTTAGTTGAACGTGTTACAAAACAAATGAACGATTCTTTTGACCAGACAGTCAGTGTTGTGCATGTTGATGGTGGCTCACACGTATAACTTGACATATATGTAGTTCAACACTAGGGAAGGTTTATAGATTAGATATAAATGAAACGGGAAAGTTTGCTGGATTACATTTTTTCTGAGACATTTAAATGGTTTATACAGTGTTCGATGCCAGGTCATCATTTGCCATATTCGATTAAGTCCTTTTCAATTTGATTTGCATGTCTATACATTTTGAAGATTACACTGAAACTATAAATCATTCAGTCTGTTAATTAGTTTCAGCATATTTGACCTTATGTTTACATTTAATTGTGTGCATGCCAAATGATTCACATTGCTAATTATCTGTGTTCTCTGTAGAAAGCTATATTCATGGGACTCATCAAAAAGAAGAGTAAATCGCACAAAGCCATCGAGCAAATCGACTTCAAACAGTTCAAAGAAGAGATGTTGGCCTTCTGCCAGAGGATCTGCCCATTCAATGTTCCCTTTCTCTACAAGGTGTGTTGCTAGGTATTAAGCACAAGATAAAGGCTCATTGCATTGAGTCATGAGCTTTCTTTATGTTGATGAGGTATTTCAGCAATGATTGAATATTATTATTGAATATTATTGCCCTTCAAAGCTAATTTTCTGTCTACTATAAAAGGTTTTTCGAAACATTTAATTACAGTATTAACGATTTATGAGTCCTCTTTTAATAGGCAGTGAATAAGAGGCCATGTCTGTGTTGGCTTTTGCTATGCTGATTCACAGGTAGAACACTGTTTTGTTGGTGAAGTACACAGTACATGTCTTCATACTTGTTTTGTGTTTTTGGTTTATCTGTGTAACAGGCTGCGAAAATGTGTATCGATAAAAGACTTGCGGAGCCAGATGACAAGGCAGCTGATTCCGATGTGGAAGATGAACCTGGTCCATCCTCTAGTCCACAAATAAATACCAATGTCAAGCTTCTACCATGGTAGGTTTTCTCTGCCTCTTAATTCCTTTCAAACAAGCTCATCATAGTAACTTCAAGCTCTTGAAGTGACGTAATTGGTTAAATAAAAATCCAGATCTAGTGGATTTAAACGTGTTTTCATAGGGGGTTAGTCTTTTCCTGGCTCCTGTGCGGTAACAAATAGCGCTAGAAACCTGCAACTACCACCAATGTGTAGCTAAGTTAATATGATTCAGTAAGGTACTAACAGAGTGTCAAGCATTGCTGTAGTTGGTGCTAAGGCTTAAATAAGAGGGCTGTTGGGCCTTGGCGGAGGTATGCACTCTACTGAGTGCCATTCTAGTTGACATTTGTGAATTGATTATGAATAAGATAAGAAAAATGATAAGAATCAAGTTTCTGAATCCATTTTTTTGAGTCAAAATGTGACGTCAAAACTATTATTTCTTAAAAAAAATTTATGATAATGCTTGTTCATTTTTTAAAATGTTTTAAACTAAAATTCCACAACCATAATATATTCTTTGCACCTTTAAGTCAGGTAACATCATGTGAAACACTCTTCACCACTTTCATTACTGGGCTGCACACTCAGAATTGCAAAAGGGCCACTTTACAGTTTGTGTCTCCATATTTCCTTCACCACCCCTCTCTGCTGTGCACAGCAGACTTTTTCTTTATTTTTGTAGGGTCATCTCTGAGGGATGGCCGAGGCATCACTGACATTAGAATGTCAAAATAATCTGTGTGCCATTATTGGGAATGATTGAGAAAATTATTAGGTCTCCCAATTATTAGCTTTACTAATTCTCTGATAACCACCAGAGCTACACAGTATTTTTTAGGTCTCTTCAGGCTAAAATGTTTCTAGTGCAGTTTTTTAGGGGACCATACTCCGATCAGCCTCAACATTAAAACCACTAACGGATGAAGTGAATGACATTGATCATGGCTTCAGTACAATGTTCCAGTGCAGAGGTTTCAAAGTGGGAGGCGGGCCTCCCTAGGGGGGCTCCAAACAGTTTCAGGGGAGGCTCAGAGAATGGAAGTGAAAAAATATTACATTAGTTCTGAAAAAGAGATCACATAGAATAGCCTAAATGTGTGTGATGTGGTTAAAGAGATGGTTCAGATATACAGTAGTTTTGGGGAATTATACTGTTTTGCCCACTTTCCCAGAGTCAGAAACTAATAAATGCCTTAGGACAGACCTTTTTTATGTATTTGGTATAGTCTGAAGTTATGTCCAACAGCAACATTGGGCTATCTTGTCTTAATTGTTGAGTGTCTATGGGGTCAAAATAATCCTACAGGCATCCAGGAATTGAACGAAACTAAGTAAGTAAACTAAAGGGGGGCGCCTTTTTCCAAGCTTCGTCTGAGGGGAGGCCCACAGTCTTAGACTTTGAAAACCCCTTGTTTATACAGTAAGTCCCCAAAATATATTTTCTATCCAAAAAAATCCATATCCGATGGTAAGTAATGCTTTTAAGGAAAATGACAATAATAACTTTCAAATTAAAAGAAACTCGACAATAAGCATGAATAATACAGATTTTAAAAAACAGAATAAATACCTCTGATTATTACGCTCTAAATACATGTTGGTCTTTTGTTGCAGAACCTTCCAGAGATCATTTTAATTTCCTGTGATAATGACCTCCACCTCTGTAGAGAATACTTCTCGAAAAACATTGGTAAGACACACACACCAACACAGAGTCTTACTTCTGTTTGACTGTTGAGTATTATAAACGTTTACAAAGCAGTTGTATTTGTATGAGCTGATTAAAAAAAAACCCACAAGGACTAGAAATTCTAATATTAGTGGCTTTTTTGCAAGTGAGGAAACTCGAGGTAAATAAATTATTTAAATATGACAAAAAACTTTAAAAATATAGTAGTTATATCACAATTGCTCTCTTAATTGCACTCAATTGCTTAGCCATCAATGCTAAAAAAAAAAAAATAGTTTAAACTGAAAATTGATCAAATCGTAACCTTAAAATATAATAAGTCAAATTAAATTATGGACTTGGAGGATTGTGACACCTTGAGATGATATTTTAGATGTCCCCAACCAATCCTAATGATTAGTATCAAGGCCAATCCAAGCATATTTAAAAGTTCAGTATTGACTGAAGTAAAGCCGATAAAAATCGATCCTTTCTTTACTGTACTCTCCGGTTTCTCTGTAATTTACTCTACTGTATTTCTCTACTGTACTCTACTGTTTTTCTTTATTACTCTACTGTTTTTTTACTGTTTTTTTTTATTGTACTATACTGAGTTTCTTTACTGTATTCTCTAACTCTATTATGTTTCTTTTAGGGATGGGCATTAGTACTCGAGTAGATGACAGACAGACAGATAGATAGATAGATACGTTATCAATCCCCGAAGGGAAATTCCAGTACTTAAGTTTTGGACGTCAGTATTCATTGAACAGATCACTATTTGAGTACTCGCATTTTGTATGAAATTAACATCTGTATATATAAATACATATATTGTAACCAGCTGTGGTCGAGTATAGCTCGGGATGAAATAAACTCCCAAGTTAGGTTTAGGCTATCTATTAGCAACATGTTATTTCATTACCCTTGTACTACATGCACTCTGCTTACACTGGAGGTAGGTTACTAACTGTGCACCAACTTCATTTAATGCCTTTTTCACAACAGCAACTGTAAGCTACTACGGACGTTGTAGAATTATCGTAAAGAACAGCAACACTAGTTCTGTGTATCAGGTAACATTTGTGTCGATTCAAAACATAATTTATTTAAGCTTATGCCCCTAAACACATTGTCTCGGGTCATGAGGGGAAACTCCGCCCACCTACCCCCAACACCCTACATTTTCTAGACCGTAGTCAGGGAGCAGAGGAGATGTTTCTTTTCTTTATTCCAGTCTGTGCAGCGCAGGAAGGTAGGGTTTTTTTGTGTGCGTACTTGAGTACTCTACAATTATTTGATGCAAGCACGCCATTATTGAAATGTCCATAAAATGCCCATCCCTAGTTTCTATACTGTAATCACTGTGCTCTATTGGGTTTCTATGCCCATTATTAAAGGACTTAAAGTGGGGGCCAAGAAATCTTGATGGTGATATCCATATTGATATTGATATAATATTGACCATCTGTACACACATACAAATTGTATGTTTACAGATGATAAAAATTAGACCACTCTGTTCTTAACAAAACTCATTGTGTGTATCTTTGAGGTCTAACAAATATGTTGAATTAGTCTACAGTATTTCCTTCCTCATAAAACATTTGCATAGCCATTTCAAAAAAATATTTTAAATCCTACATTGTTTACTCCCATGTTTACTAGCTGCAATTGTCTTTCTCTCTGCCTTTGTTGGCAGACTGCTAAGTTTTTGGTGCATTACCAGCACCAACTATCAATCAATGGGATACTGTGAAACCTTTTTAAATAAATAATACAAAGTGACCAACAGAACCAGATGAATTCTGTGCCTGTGAACCATGATGTTGTGCTGATGTGTTTTGTGTCACTGATGTCTGCTGTTTCTGTCTCTGTTGTCCAGATGTCCACAATGCTGAGTTCATCTTGACGGGAGTTCTCACCCAGAAACTCAACTATGACTCATATCCTTTACAGCCAGTGATGGCTCAAAACAAAAGGCTTCTTATTGGTCAGTATTTGCTACTCCCCACAGAGAATATGTGTATAAAGTTGAGGCCTGGCTGGCGGCATTCTAAATCCTCCCAAAGGTGTTCAATGGGGTTGAGCCCAGGACTCTGTCAGGCCAGTCCAGTTACTCCACACCAATTTCTGTTTTTCTGCTTTTTTTCATTAATAATTTTCACACCATTATTTTGATTGTTGTGTTTTAATGTAAACAGACAAAAGTACCCCAGTTTTGCACATGTGATGTCATTGCCTCAACTTGTGAGAAGGTTTTCTCCCCAAGGGCACAGTCATAAGTCACCTTGACTGAGGGGGGAGGAGGCCCCACGTTCCATGGTTCAAAATCCCAGATAGGAAACAATGTGGTAATTCATGCCTTAAACTCACTCATTACTGCTTTCGACTTTAATTTTAGGCGAAAGAGCTTGGACGTGCAAATTGCTGCATGCAGCTATATTTATTATTATTGTTGTTGTTGTTGTTATTAATTGTTATTGTTTATTTTCTGCTGTATCGACTAAAATTACCATGACCTGGAATGAGCTACAAACATAAAACATGGCCCAATAATTGGAAATGATGTGCAAGTGCTTCCCAAGAAATATGACCTCAATCAGCAATATGGTGGCGCTGTAATTCAGGCCCAAAAATGAAATATTGGAAATGCCACGCTCCTCATAAAAGTCCAATTGACTTGAAATTTGACACACAAGTCCAGCTCAATGTGCTCGTGGACCATAAATGTCCACCATGATTGACTTTTTGTTAAGTAGCATAAACTGTAAAACAGAAAAGTTCCATCTACGTCTACAGGATTTTGACTTTAACAACACCATAAATGCCAAAATACCAAAAACGTATACAGTACCTAAAATGTTTTTACAGAATATCACCAAATTTGGTGAAAGTAGGCATGGCCTATTACATATACACATATACATATTTGCAAGTATTATGATGATGAAGTATTATGAAGTGTGTGATTGATTTTACTCCTTTTTTAAAAAGAGTAAAACTTGTTGAAGTGGTTTTTCTCACCATTGTGAAGCCTGAAACCCTGTTGTTGCAGCTTTAATTTTGGCCCATTGAGCTCCTTCCTTCTGTTGAGTGCAAAAGTCTTTACTAATTGCCACTTGCGCCTTTGCATTTTAGATTTGTTTCCAGTAAGATATTATTGAGCTTGCATATTAAACATTACTGTTGCTGCCCTATAAAACAACATTTGATTAAATTTAAAATATTAGCCTAAATAATATAATCCTAATCCTGTTCTGAATTTTTACCTCCACCAAGGAGGTTATGTTTTCGGTGCCATTTGTCTGTCTGTCTGTCAGCAAGATTACACAAAAACTACTGAACCAATTTTCCTGAAACTTGGTGGAAGGATGGGGCGTGGGCAAGAAAGAAACCATAAAATTTTGGCACGGATCCATGCGTTATCCAGGGAATAATGCATGGATGTTGGGCTGTTGGGGGTCCTTGGCGGAGGTATGCGCTCTATTGAATTGAAAGTATAGTGAAACAGTTTTATTGCCAAGTACGTTTTCACATACAAGGAATTTGCTGTGGTGTTTTGGTGCATATAAGGATTAAGACAGCATAAATACAAAAGAATATAAATAGAAATTATCAACATAAAAATTTACATGTATATCCAAAATATAAACAGGGAATATTGCAATGTGCAAGATAAAGTCTGGAGGATGGGGGTATGATAGTTCAGTGTCAGTGGGGGTCTCTGGCCTTGTTGATGAGGTCAGCTGCAGAGGGGAAGAAACTGTTCTTATGGCGTGAGGTTTTGGTCCTACACATTTATCAAGGTTGGTTGGTCCGGTAATGTCAGATATATTGGTCAATTTTCATTTTGATGGTGCACCTAGCTAAAACAAAAAATCAAACTTCATTTGTATAGCAGTTTTCATACAGCAAAGTAACACAAAGTGCTTCACACAGTGGCACATCTTAAATGTTGAGCAAAGATGCTACTAGTGTGTTACCCTGCATTTGTTGTAATGCTTCTGTGATTACGATATTTGCTGTGGGCAAAAATCAGTTTCCTTGACAGTCACACGTACAAGTTCACTTGATGGTGAAGCAGTGATGGCCTCAGAAAGAAGAGGAGGAGGAACAGATCAGGAAGCCACCTGTGTACAGTACTGCTATGCTGATTTTTCTACGTTTTAATTTTGTGCATATATCTCCAGTCATTTTGTAGTTTTTTGTTACCTGTTTGAGAATAAATAAATGGTTATTTTTGTGAAATGAATGTTTAAATTATGGAGGATTTTAACCTTCCTATTGTTCAAATGGAATGTGTAAAGGCTATAGCTTGTACACACTGCTTTTGGAATAAAAACAGTTTTTGTGAAAAAGTCTTTTGTTTGCTTTCTTAACAAGCTGAGTTAAAAACAATGTCTCCAAAATATTTTATTTTTAGGCTTTGTTTGTGTTGCTGGGATCCACAGCTGAGTTCACTCATTGTGGGACACCTTTGTAAGACCGCATTGTCCATTCTGTCAAAAAGTGTCACTGACCCTGGCTCCCCAACCCTACAGTTTTTTCACACTAGTGCCAATCCTGCCCACTGTGTGAGCCTCCAGCTATCATTGGTCAGTTTGATTTGGGATGGCCACGAAGCAATAAAAGCAACCTGCCCTTTGTTCTCACTCTTTTCTCTTTTTTTTCACTGGACTAAGAGCTGCTTAGCTCCAGCTCTCCCCTCCACCAGTGTGGCCTGCAAATTCAGACACACAGAACTTCTCACACTGCTGAGGACTAAACAAGCTGAAGTCTATTTTTCCAGCAGTTAGAAACAAAACCAGCAGGCTTTCAACCAACAGGAGTCAGAAAGGAAGTTAGCACAGAACTGCTAACTCTTCAAGAAACAAAGGAGCGACTGGTGTCCTTCACCCTGCACCATCAAGACTGCACAGTCAAGCCTGAATTCTTCACTGGCATTGCAACTCTTCCAGCTTGGCTCATCCCTCACAGCCCGAATCGCTAGACAAGAAAACATCTCTTTCCTTCCGAGGACTGATGACGTTGAACTGGGCCTAGCATGTAGCATAGAATAGCACGGCTTACCACAGAACAGCTTAACTTGTTTCAATGTAAGAAATATGTACATTTATTGAATTTATTTGGTTTTCACTGTCAATCTTTATTGTTACTGCTTTGTAGTCAGGTTATTAGCAGGTGGCTTGGCCACACTTTGAAGTTGAGGTTAGTTAGCTTCACAGAGACTCAGGGTCTTGCAATGCAACTAACCATCCTCTTTTCTAACCTGGCACCACGATCTCACACACATACTGTCTTAACATACTTTAACATCAAAGCACATGGTCTGAGTTCCCTAACCAACATACGGTCTGCCTCCCCCTGTCAGCCATTTTATCTTTGTAACAAAGGAACGGGGCCATTTTGGCATAATCACACCGTTAAACTGCTTGGAGTTCA
The DNA here is from genome assembly GCA_037974645.1 of Hollardia meadi. NCBI lineage: Eukaryota > Metazoa > Chordata > Actinopteri > Tetraodontiformes > Triacanthodidae > Hollardia > Hollardia meadi. The sequence continues at coordinate 12,302 of JBBPCS010002452.1, forward strand.
AATATCGTCTGACTTGTCTTGGGATGCCCACATCAAGTACATGATCTCCAAAACACAGCCAAGAAACCACTATCTCAGTGTTGCTAAAAGGGCATGTGATGTTCTGAAGCAAATATACCTGACTTTCATCCGTCCTATCCTTGAGTATGCCAGCCCAGTTTGGGGTGGGCTAACAAGGAGCTGGAGAGGGTGCAAAAACGATGCTGCAGGATCATTGGCATACCGTCTGCTTTGCTTCCATCACTGAAGGAAAGGCGAGATGAAGCCACCCTGCATACCCTCACTGACATACCCAATGACAGTTCATCCCCCTACATGGTTTCCTGCCTGCAGCCTCAACACCCTCCTACCCCCTTCATCAGTGCAGGAAATGTGCAGTGCCCATGAGCAAAACTAAAAGACATGAACTCTCTTTTATTCCACCTGCCACCTTTGTTTTACAAATTACCAAATTTATTGTAGGGATATGCTTTTGATTTTATGCTGCTGATCGCCACGTCCCCATGAATTGAATCAAAGACCATGAATTCCTCTTATTCCTCATGATCTTAAATTGTTTTATACTTGACTTATTTATTTTAAGGTTTATGGATCAATTTTATACTTATTTATTTTAGGCTTATGTGTTTGATTTTATGCTTCTGCTATGATGTTGATGCTGTTATGTTTGACACATTTCAGGATTAGCTGCTTAAAAACTATGTTGTGTGCTGTTGTACCCTGCCTCATCAAACTTCATTAAATGAAACTGAATCTAATGCCTCAGCCGCCATTTTGATTTCAAACAGCCACTGCTGCTTGTTCACATACACCAACACACCTGTATATACATTTTTTATTAGATATTGTGTGTTTTCCTTTTGGTGATTGGTTGAAAAAAATACTTTTGGGTATGCTGTCTGTGAAATGTTGCACAAGAGTGAATGCTGCCAACACTGCCAAGAACTCCAAATCCTTCAACTAGCTGTTGATATGGTAATTGTGGTTGCAATTAAGTTAATTATTAATCATAATTAACTGATTAACTGAATTAGCTAGCTCTTCCCTTCTTTAAGGGTGATGCCCCGAGGTGATCTAATGTAAATTAGATCCTACTACTTAATATAATTAATAATTATTTATGATAATTATTCATTATTTTTGATAGTATATGTATATATATATATATATATATATATATATATATATATATATATATATA
>JBBPCS010002453.1:0-13498 GCA_037974645.1 Hollardia meadi
AAACATTAATGCCGTCCTCCTCGGCTCCTCCCATCAATGAGTAGATGCACAGTGAAACAGAAAGAAAATAGTTCCTACATTACATTTTTTAAATGTATTTTTGGTGCTTTTTGCACCACAAGCGAAGGAAGGTGGGGAAAAAGTTTTGAGCTCAGAGCTTTAACTTTCATGCATCCTGCTTTAAACGTTTGCCTTAATTTCCTCAGTCACCGTCATCTTTTCTAAATGCTAATGCAAGTCTAATCCAAAACCATTACTGGTTAGCAATAAATATTGTATCTTATGTTATGTGATGTTTTAATGATAATATTATGTTATAATGTATAAAATAATGGTGTAATAGCAATTTTTCCAATGTTGCCATTAACACACAGGCAGGAGTGATCGTACGCAGACCCAAAACAACAGATTTTTAAAATCATTATTTAAAGTTAAGTTTATTAATTGAGGTGGTTGCATAAAGAGATGAACGTATCAGCTTTTACATTTCTGCAAGTTGTCCAGCGATGTCCTCTTCCTGGTCTGGTGAGACCTGTTTACCCTGTCTGTGCCGCCCATTTCCTGTCTCCTATACCCCTACATATACAGCCCTGTGCATCTCATGACTGCCACCAAGTGTCCAAAAATAATACTGCAAGATGTATGGAAACAAAATAATCTAATACTTTATGTCAAATATAAACATAAATGGCTCCTACAAATGCAGTTGAATGATGTCACCTCTGACATACTATACCCTGTTCTCCCTTAAATACCAGTCATGTCCTGAAATCTACAGCATAACCCAGTATATTTTACTATTTCATTAATTATTAATAATTCCATCTAAAACAACATGCTACTGGCTCAGATAACTTTATATATTAGATTGTAATGTGCAGGAAATAATGGAATTAAACATGACTTTTCTTTGTTTTGTTATCTGTGTTTAAAAAACCCACATTTGAACCACTCAAGTTTTGGAAGCCAGAAAACTCAGCAAAATGTTAAATGCAACATGCTATATTTTTCAGTTCAATAATCAATGTTAGCATGCTAACGTTCACAATGTGCATCTTAACAACGGTAGCTTTCCTCAGGCACCACCTTTAACACAAACTTTGTAGTGATAAAAATCTAAGCATAACAGTTTCATTAGAAGTTTCATTAAAAGTCAGTCAGTAACTCTTCCTTCCCTTCAGGTTCTTGTTTTAAATATCTAAATTTTCAACGAATCAGTTTTTGCATTTAACGAACGTTGTGCGTTTTGCCTGCAGAACATCTTGAGCTCCAGACCTGAGGGTGACTGTCAGGTAAACAACCTGAGGAGGCGAGGCCAGACTCTGTGTGACCACCCGGACACAGACGAGGGGAGGAAAGTCCACGCTCAGAAGGCGGTCAGAGACACCGAGGAGCAGTGGAGGACGGTCCTGCTGGCGGCCAAACATGTGGAAGCTGCTGCGGGAGCTGAGATCAGCCAGAGGACTGAGAGCAGAGAGTTGGAGGTAAGAACTGTGAGCCACAGTGACTCATACTGAGTGCTATCGTAGTGGAAAATCTGCTGCTGCCATTTAAAGTCAGCATATGATAAATGAAACTATCCACTGAATTAGCTAAAAATTATTTAGTGAATTACAAGTGCAACAAGCAACTGAGAAGAAGAAGTTCTTTCTTTATTTCTATTTTAGTCCATCGGTCACAGTTGATGTGCTCCGAGTGGCCGGACAGTGCAGAGCCTCCGGGGAAAAGCTCCTCTTCTTCTGTATAACTAATCAGAACACGGTGGCCTTCATGACTAAAGATAATGCTGATAACTGAACAACCTATAAAACATTCTGGTAACATCCACGGTGCTCTGAGCTCGTCGTAGACACTGTAAACCACATCGGTACGACAGTGGTGTAAAAGTGGATCGCACTCTGAATCTGTAGGGGTGCAAAGCTTCAAAAATACCCATCCTCGTTTAATGTTGCTTTAAGGAACTAAATGTGAATTCATAATCATGAAGTAAAGAGGGACCACTTATTAATATATCGCTTTACTTGAGGGGGCACAAAAAGTGAAATCAAAAATGAGGCTTGAGCCTTTTGACTTGAAAATACTTGACACCTCCCCCCAAGACCAAAGATTAAAAAGCCACGAATTTCCCTTAATTTCCTGAATATACTAATATTCACGTCATGGGTCCAACATTAACATCTCCCAGGTGCTAAATGTGGGTAGATTTTCCAGTTGGTGAGTAAATCTTTGAGGGCTCTCTGACACGCTGGCCTGTAAATGTTTGTACTAAAATAGTCTTGTAATAAAAAATTAGTGGTGTCATTTACACCTGCTGCTTCTGTCCTCTGCCTCTGATTTGATACACACAGGGACAGGGTCTTCATGGTGTGTTCAGGTACACCTCGTACACTCTAAAATCAAGCTTGCTTTGTACGGCAGAGCGCGTCAGCAGGGACTTTATCAGGTTCTCTCTTGTTCTACAGTGCACATCTTTGTGTGTGCAGAATTGTAAAGTGTGACCAACATTCTTAATGTCGATCTTCTCTGAATGTATTTTACTTGTAACATATATTTTATAAGTAAATATTTGGTACACTTTGATCAGAAGTGACAGAACAACAAATTAATGAATAAAATAAACACACATGACTGTGAGGGTGTGATGAAAAAGTGCTGCATCAACATGAGTTTTTGATCCATTTTGAACCACCTCATTATTTAAGTGTCTTTTTCTTTTCAGCTGCGGGAATTTGACACCCGTCATCAGGACACTAGCAGCTGGCTTACAGACCTCCAATGCCGAGTGGACTCACTGAACAGCCAAACTAAAGCTGAGGACAGACTGCACTCAGCTCAGGTGAGCTGATGGGTCAAGTTACAGGGAGAAATGACATCAAATGCATCAATAATAAAACTGTTTTTATTGGAAAGATGTCTTTGAAGCCTCTTTTAGCTCATAGTTTTGTTTTTGTCACATTTCATTCACATGCTAAAATGACCAGAATAAGCAGGTTTGTGTCCCAACCAAACAATAACAAACAACAGATAATACAAGTCTTATTGATTGGATGTCTGTATCTTATCCCCAGGCCATCATGAGCTCCAGACTCGAAGGAGAATCCAAGCTCCAGGAGCTCAGGAGGCGAGGCCAGAGTTTGTGCGGCCAGGACCTCGAGGAACCCAATAAACAAGAGCTTCAACAAAAAGTGAGAGCCGCTGAGGAGCAGTGGACGAGCCTCATGCAAACAGCCAAACAAGCCCTGGATCAGGCTGAGAGACGGTGTGCTCTGGAGGGCCAGCTGAGGGACTTTAAAGCCCTGAGCGAGACAACCAGAACCTGGCTGGAAGACAAGCGGCAGAGCCTCAACTCCCTGGACCGTCAGACAGATCCAGAAAAGACAATAAACACTGCACAGGTCAGTTTGTGCAAAAAGAAAATAAAAAATCCATCTGTGCTAACATGAATGTTGTGACATTTAGCTAACAAGCATGCAGTTTGGGGTCTTCAAGCATTATTATTATATAAGTTTTCTATTCACTTATTATTTGATATGAACTGAAATACCAGGATTGATATGATAGTTTTGATTATTGTTATTTTTTTACTTCCCTGTCTTTGTGACTTCAGTTTCAAGTGTAATCAAACAGAGAAAATATTTTGATTTTTCTCCTCAGACCATCCTGAGCCGTAAGCCTGAGGGAGACGCCAAGCTGACAGAGCTGAGGAGACAGAGTCAGAGTCTGTCTGAGCAGCAGGACCTGCAGGACAGCGTGAAGCGGGAGGCTCAGCAGACGGTGAAAGATTCAGAGGAGCAGTGGACGACAGTGCTGCAGTCCGCTGAGAACAGCCTGAAGAGAGCTGAGGTCCAGTATTCGCTCTCCAGGGAGCTGGAGGCCTTCAGGAGCCAAGCGGGGAACACCGACACCTGGGTTAAAGAGCTGCAGCAGCAGGCGGAGTCCAAAGGGAGCGGCACGCAGGGCAGCCGGGCTCAGATAGAGGACAGGCTGAGCACAGCACAGGTTAAACAGAAAATATTAAATGTTTTCTTCTCCATTCATCAAATAAAATATAAGCTTGGAGCAAAATAGCGTAATATTAAGGTATTAAGTATTAAGAAGCCGTGTATGATTGTGTGTTTAGGCCATCTTGAGCGCCAAGTCCAACGGTGAGGCTCAAGTGATGGAGCTGAAGAGACGAGCGCAGAGTCTGTGTGAGCAGAAAGACCTGGAGGCAGACGAGAAGCTGGAGGTCCAGCAGACGGTCGGAGACACTGAGCAGCAGTGGAGGACGGTCCTGCAGGCTGCGGAGGAGACTCAGAGGTGCAGGAGGATGTTTGGGGCTTAAAATTTTACATCAATGCAGGGGTGGATTTAGTGATCCGGGGGCCTCAGGGAAACGCTGTCCCTCTGTCGAACTGGGAATGTTGGTGTTGGCAGTGGTAGAAGAAGTAAAACTTTTAATACCGCACAGTAAAAGTCCTGCGTCCAGATTCTTATTTAAAGTAAAGAGTGGCATCATCAGCACAATACGCTTACATTTACTTGTTGCAGGTGGAGCATTTGATTCGGATCATGCCAGATAGTTTAATGAATATTGTATTAATAATATTAAATAATATTAAACTTAAGGCCCACTTCTGACTGTTAAAACATTTCCGAGAACCACTTTCCCAAATAAATGATAAAAATAAATAAATACAATTAAATTAAACATTACATGACAAAATTACATTATTTTTAAATTACAGGATTTCACCACATTTGACACACTCTGCTTTCAGTTCAGCATCATTGTCTTATAAAAATAAGGGATTTCTCAATGTACAGAACATTTATGAATCAAACCACAAAGATTTACTTGTTGTTCTTGATAGTTGACATTTTTGTTTATTAGCTAACTGACTAACTGAACTGAACTTTTGTCCACTGCTGACAAACAGCTTAATAAATCATGGAACTGGTTTTCAGAGCTTAACCATAACCAGCGGCCGTTACCACGTCTGACAAGCTAGCGTGAAAGAACGCAGAGAAACAACTAGATTCTTATTCTGAAAAATCATCAAGTCTGTAATTTCTTTCCCTCAAAAATTTGTATTTTCTGGCCTCAGTAATGAAAAACTGCAATGAGTATTAAATCCAAACAAAACTTCCAAACGACATCACAGACATTATACTGTATCCATGTGTTTTTACAGTCTGTGATCACTTGAATTTGAAGACTGAATTGATTGTGATTTTCCTTTCATCTGCTGTTACCATCAGACAGCTGACGGTTGTTGTGCAGCGCCTGAAGTCCTGTCAGTACCAGCGAGACCAGGCTGAGGCCCGTCTGTCTGAGCTTCAGAAGCAGACGTCCAGCCTGCCGCGTGTCTTCCCCTGGCCGGGGCTGGGGGAGCGGAGGCAGGCGGTGGAACAGGCCCGGACCCTGCTGGACCAGACCACAGCTTTGGCCGCCGTCCTCTCAGACGTCCGCACGCAGGTAAACACCTCACAGGAGTTCAGCTACGTGATTAAAAATAAATGAGACAAGCGTCGTCAGGTCATTAAATCAGACGGAACATGAAGCTGTGTTGTTCTCCTCAAGGCTGCAGAGCTGTTTGAGATCACGCAGGACGGGATCTGGTCTGATCCCTCCTGGGCGGCCGAGGACGAGTCCATTCCTGCTCTGCTGAAAGAGCTGACTGTGAGTTCAACATAACATTTAACATCGGCCTGTCACAATAAACTGTGATTGATTGAAATAACTGTGATTAACAATATTATTGTCACATTAAGATGATTTTATGCCACAGATAATATAATATAATAATGCAAGTGTGCTGTTTCAAAGAGCAATAAACTTTTAATTCTTAATAATATTCAGACATTGTGTGAATGTGGAAAAAAATATTAAAATATCCTAAATAAATATAACTTAAACAAAATAAAACCACACAAACAAAACAATAAATAAAATAGACTCTCAGGCTCTGGTAGCAAAAATTAAACTTATATAAATATTAAACATTTGGCACAAAGGTGTGAAGTCATCCAATCAATATGTTGCCAATACAGTTTCTGCCACTTTTCAACGGGTTTTGTCCAAAGTCATGTCCATATATCGATAAGTCAATAAGATAAAATAAGATAAGACGTACAATAATTCAATAAAGTAATTATCATGACGAACCTTTATTGTTCATTTTTGTGAATTAATTAATTTTTAGACCCTCTAAATCAAAGAACTGTTAATTGTATATGTGGATTGAGATAATGTGTTGATGTAAACATGTATAAATACAACATAACTCCATTTTTTAAATCAACATAGAAATGCATAGAGGTGTTTTACATTTTTACTCTTTATTTTATTTATTTTTACAATAGAACACTTCCTGTCTGAAGTTATTTTATCTGTCTTAATAAATAAGACAGTAGCAACATGAGTGAGTTCCTCCGTCTGTGTTTTCAGGGTGCAGCAGCTGAGCTGGAGCAGGGCATCCTGACGGAGAGGCAGTGCACCCAGCTGGTGGAGCAGCATGAAGCAGCCCAGGACTGGCTGAGGGAGCAGGTCAAAGGCCTGGGAGCTCCTCCAGCGGACAGACGGGGTCTGCACAGCGCTGGCAACACGCTGAAGGTCAGATAATCAAACACACACAGCCAAACTTTAGAAATCCACTTAATAGTAACAAACCAGTACGTTTCTGAGACATTTGAGGAAGACTTCGAAGAGGACAGGGCATAATTTTGTTGCAACAACTGTTGTTGAATTTGGAAATCTGAAAAATTAAATTACCTGATTAAATTATTGTTTCTGGAGTTGATGCTGCATCCACGTGGATTTAGACAACGAGTAGACGGCAATATAATTTCAATGAGAGCAGGACGGTAAAGTTAGGTCAGAATACTGCTGACGGTAAAAAACTTCTTCAGAATCTTCGACCTCATCCGTCACACAAGGAGAAAACGTGGATGATCTGGACAAGACATGAATAATTTTGTTTTTTCAGTTCGTCTTTCAATATCCATGTTGAAAATGAATGAATGACCTCACAGTTTGGAGGGAACTTAACATTTATTTTAAGTTTGCGATAGAATATTAGGAGAAAGCTGCATTTTATAGCTACACACATTACTGGAATAATTACATAAATTATTTAATTACATTATTTAATTCTTTGCAAACTATATGACTGTCAGTCTGTTTGTTTGTTCTTCCCGTTCCGCCTGGCTTTTTGAATATTTTAAGATTTCACAACTTCTAACCTAACAATCAACAGCTCGTCACTGTCTGCATTCTGATGATGTGGTTCTCCTCTTCCTCCCTCCTGATGCCAGGCTTTGCTCCAGACGGTGGACCGGGAGCAGAGAGAGATGAAGGAGCTGGACTCAGCCAGGGACAGTTTGATGAGCCTCTGTACCCCTGGAGGCCGGGACGCCCTGACCCTGGAGGTCAGCCATCTCCTCGACCTGTGTGCCACCTCGGAGCAGGAGGTGAGGGAGCGCCTGGCGGCCTGTGAAACGCGGCTCGGGGAGCTGGACAGTCAGCTGGCGAGGAGGGCCCGAGGCCTGAAGGAGAGAGCTGCAGCCCTGCAGTGGGAGCTCCGCTCTCTGGACCAGGCACTCAGTTACAGCGAGCCACAGAACAACATCGCTCAGCTGCAGCAGCACTGGCACAGCCTCCAGGTTATTAATACTTTATTTATCCAAGCACAAGCGCTGACGTAACAACCCTTTTTATTATCTATTTAGGCTGAGTTTCCACAAAAACCTGAGGAAAAAGGTTCTCTACAGTGAGAGAACATTAGAGTTGGTAGCTCGGGTCATAAATGTGAATATTGCTAACATGATGTCCTTCTCCTCTCAGAACTGTGAGAAGTCACTCGAAGATTTGGGTGTAAAAGTTCACGACCTTCACCAGGAAGTAAAGGCCACGCCGGCCGGTGACGAGCTGCCGACAGAAATCATCACTGTGGTGGAGTCCCTGTGCCAGCAACACGACGGGTAACGTCCTAAAACTCAAACATATTGACCTGCTAATTAATTTCATCGTGGTTACATCACTCAAAACCTCAATAAACTTCAGCTGATTCAAACTGCCGCAGGTCCAACAGGAGAGAACACGTCTCACTGCTGTCAAAAGGCTGCCAGTCCTTTTACAACATATTTTAAGATTTTAATAATTAACTTAGAAGAGTTATGTCAAAGAGGGTTTTTTATATATATATATATATGTTTGTTTTATTGATTGTATTATTCTATCGTTTGTAGTGTATTTTAGTATAATATTTTATTAACTGTTGCTTCTTTCCTTTTATTGATTGTGTGTCAAGAGCTTTGTATCTTATTTTGAAGAGCGCTTTATGAATAATGGTATTTCTTCTCTGTTGGGGGGGATCTGTCACAAATAGCTAAACAACAACAAAGAAAACACTATTAACACATTGGTATAAAAAGCGAAACCAAACCAGACTCACATGATATGCAGTAACGACTGGGACATTTTAAACTTCATAGATTCTGCTTGTACAGATTCAACAAATCCTCAGCTGGCTTCCATTTCTGTTTCAATTTAGCTTTCAATTATTCTTACATACCATCAACATGCCTCAGTGGTTCATTCTGCTCTTGACAAGAAGATGGAAACTCAGAGTTCTCCGGATTTATATTCTATTTGAAACATCCAAAGATTACATCTTATCGGATGCCTGGTTTCTTGAAATAAGCAACATGACTCACATGTAAAAATAAATGTTTCTATATTGTTAATTCTTGTCCCAGAAAAATATTTTTTAACCTGTTTTCATGCTTGCGGTTGTTAGTTTCACACATTGTTTAATGATGAAAAACTGCATGTTTTTTCATTTTTATCTTTAGAATAATTTCTGCAGTTATCATGCTGTTCACAATAAATGTGATTGAATTATGTCTACAGTCTGAAGTCCAGGCTGAGTGAGCATCAGGGTACCTGCTCTGCAAACACATCTCGCTGTCTGATGGACTGTCTTCATGCCCTGCAGGAGTGGAACCACAGCAAACCACCAGACGCCACTTCTTCTGTGCAGGTTTCTCTCTTTTAATGCTTTTACTGTTAATACATCCGAGAGCTTCTTCGTACATCTAGTTTTGTACTGTTAATGTTTAACTCAGGGGAATCTAGCTGGTAGATGTTGGACATATGAGTGTCATTCTTTCTTACCTGTACATGCAAAAGTTCAGCACTCACAGATAAACAGTCTTCTTAATTTTATTAGATGATTATTAGATTTTTACTAGATGATGGCTTCCAGTGCGCGCAGCTGTTGTTCACATATTCATTCTTTCTTGCCCAGAATTTTTATTGTCACCTTCATCTATAATCAGGTAAAATTATGTTGCAAGTTTGTTGGATAAATATACATAATTTTTTTTCCTTCTGGTGGTAGGTGACATTAGAGGAAGGTGAAAAGTTGCAGGTCAGCCTGCGGGAGGCGCTGTCTCACCAGCAGTTTCTAACAGACTGTTTGATGCCAGTCTTGTTTGAGAAACTGGAGAGAGAGGGTTCAGAGACGCTCAGAGAGGCAGAAACTCATAAAGCTTCTCTCTACCAGAGCCTAAAGGTATTTAAATCATGTTAAATAGATTTATATATCTTAAATGATTCATTGAATATCACATTTTATATTTAAGAAACAGTTAAGTAACTCTGTAATTAATGCTGTTTTTATCCTTTCATTCAAGGAACTTGATGATAGGAGTCAAGAAAAGCTGCCTGATGCTCTTCATGGTAATTTAGAGGAGACAAAGACATCTGTAGTGGCACCACCACGAAAAACCAAGCGCTCACCTGAGAAACAACATCAAGTTAAACCACAGAAAAACATCCCCTTAACAGAAAAATCTTCATCGATTGATGATGAAATTTCAGTTTCAGCTGATGTGAAAACTGAGGCTAAAACATCAAAGCTTACGGGGGCAGGAGTCATGGAAGACACAAAAACTACTGATGTGGAGGAAGCTGGAATTGAGCCCACAAAAATGAAATCTCAGAGTACTACACATGCTTCAAAACCTTTTCCAGAACAACATTACAACACCTCTCAAGAGGCACAGTTCAAAAGGACAAAGCTAAATATCACTCCTGAGCCTGTTGGAGCTGAGCAAATGAAATCTGCTGTCGACGAACCTGTGCTGATCCAAAAGGTCATTGAACAGTCTGCACCTGGTGTTAGTGAGAAGACCACACCTGTACCATCCAGCAGAAAGTCCAAGACTTCGGCCACTGATACAGACCCTGCCCAGACTGAGGGGGAGCCTGAAATGGTGAAAACTGTTATTGCTCAAGGGTCACCCATTAATCAGACAGGAACTGCTGCTGTGGAAGAAACAAAGAATATGGCTGCCATTATTCTAAATGCTGGGACTGCAGTTGTTGAGCAAGCCGAACTTGGACCTACCAGTAAAGAGGCAAAGAGACCAGATGTATCCTCAAAGACTACTGTGACAAAATCTGCACAGATCAAGGGCGATGCTGAGAATCTGACGTCTCTCTTAACTTCAACACCTATCGCAGAAACAGATTCTGAGCAACCGAAGTCTGTACCAAAACAGCAAGAGTCAAAGAGTTCCACAGCTTCAGAGCCAGATGCTACCCAAAGTAAAACTAGTGAATACTATACACAGGTTCAAGAGAGTAAAGAAGAACCTAAGAATGGGAAGACTTCTTCAACCGCACAGATGATCACACAACCAGTCAAAACTGCAGATCGTCTTGATGTTCCCACTGGTCCAGAGCCAGTTGAAAGAACAACAGGTTTGGTAAAGGAACCTGAGAAGTCGTCAGCCTCAGAGTTTGTTCCAGAGCCGACTGAAACTGCCTTTGTGGAACAAAGTGAGGTTTTACCGCCAAAGCGAAAATCAAAGAGTCCAGAACTTCCTCTGAACCAGGCCGACCAGCAGGCAGCACAGATGATGGAAGAACCTGAGGGTCAAAAGCCTGCTTTGAGTTTGACAGAGCAAACTGAAAGTGTTGTGATGGAGGAAACCAAGCTCATACCAACCAGAAGAAAGTCAAAGAGTGTTGGACTTACCACATCTTTGCAGCAACTGGAACCTGAAGATAGTAAGAAAGAACCTGACAGCCTGAATTCTTCTTCAGCTCCACAGGTGGTCACAGAACCAACTGTGAATGTGAACAAAAATAAGCTTTCACCAACCAAAACAAGATCAAAGGGCCCAAAGCTCTGCCCAGAATATGCTACCAAGGAGGTGGCAGAGACTAAGGAAGAGCCTGGAAGTCAGAGGCCTTCATTGAGCTCGAGAGTGCAAAATGAAACTGTTGTTGTTGAAGAAACAAAGAATATATCAACCATTATTCGAGATGTTTCAGATCCACCAACTAATGTCCCTGTAACAACTGATCATAAAGTCATACCAACCAGGAGGAAGTCAAAGAATCTTGAGGTTTCCACAGTTCTAGAATCAGTATCTCCCCTTGGTAGAGTTACTGATGTGGAGCCTAAGGAAACAAAACAAGAACCTGAAAATGATCCCACAACCCAAGAGTTTGTTCAAGGGCAAGATGAAACTGCTGTTGTTGAACAAAATAAGTTTCTACCACCCAAGAGAAAGTCAAAGAGTACAGAACTACCTCTTAAGCTTGCTGACACTGAGGCACCTCCAACAAGGGAGGAGCTTGAAGGTCAAAAGTCTTCGTTGAATTCCAATGACCAAAATAAAAGTGCTGTTACTGAAGAAACAAAGCTTGTACCAGCCAGAAGAAAGTCAAAGAATGGTAATTTTTCTACAACTTCAGATACAGTTACCCATGTCAGATCATCTGATGTGGAGCCTGAACAAAATAAGAAAGACAGTCAAAAGTCGTCAACTACAAATGCAGTCATAGGTGCAGCTCATAGTACTGTTGTAGAAAAGGAAAAGGGTAAGCTTTCGCCAACCAAAAGAAAGTCAAAGGGTCTGAAACACTCTCCAGCACTTGCTGGCGTGACAAAGACCATAAAAGAGCCTCACAGACAAAAGTCTTTAGAGGAAACTGAAACTGTTGTTTTGAAAGAAACAAAGCTCATACCAACCAGGAGGAAGTCAAAAACTTGTGATGTTTCCATGCCTTTGGAGCCTGATATTGGTGGAACAGTTGATTTGGAGTCAAAGGACGCTAAGAAAGAACCTGAAAGTGGGAGTGCTTCTTCAACTGCACAGGTTGTCACAGTAACAACTGAAACTGCTATTGTGGAAGAAAGTAAGCTCTTGCCAACCAAAAGAAAGTCAAAGAGTCTAAAGGTTTCTCCAGAACTTTCTCACAAGGTGGAAACACAGGCCATGGAAAAGCATGGAAAAGCATGTCAGTTAAGTGAAACTTCTTTTATGGAAGAAACTAAGGTTATACCAACCAGGAAGAAGTCAAAAGAAGGCCCTGAAAGTCAGAAGTCAACTGAAATTTCTGAAACTACGGTTGTGGAAAAAGGTAAGCTTTCACCACCCAAAAGAAAGTCGAAGAGTCTAAAACTTTCCAAAGAGCTTCCTACCACAGAGCTGGTGAAGACCAAGGACGAGCCTGACACTCAAAACCCATCTTCAAGTCCAGAGGTGGTCACAGAAACTACTGAAATTACTATTGTGGAAAAAGGAAAGCTTTCACCAACCAAAAGAAAGTCAAAAGGCATTAAATCTTCCACAGAACTTGATACTAGAGAGCTGACAAAGACCAAAGAAGTGCCTGACAGTCACAAGTCATCTTCAACTCCAGTGGTGGTCACAGCAGTAACTGAAATTACTGTAGTGGAAGAAGAAAAGCTTTCACCAAACAAAATACAGTCAGAGAATTCCCCAGAACTCTCTACCCCAGAGCTGACAAAAACCAAGGAAGATCCTGACAGTCAGGAGCCATTTTCAACTCCAGAGGTGGTCAAAACAACAACTGAAATTACCATTTTGGAAAAAGGTACACTTTCACCAACCAAAAGACAGGAAACAGAAGGTGCTGTTATAGAAAAAGCTGAGGTCATACCAACCAGGAGGGAGCCAAATATTGAAGAAATTTCCACTGCTACAGAGGTCTCAAAGGGTCTGAAACCTTCCCCAAAACTTGGTACCCCAGTGCTGACACAGACCAAAACAGAGCCTGACACTCAAAACCCATCTTCAAGTCCAGAGGTGGTCACAGAAACTACTGAAATTACTATTGTGGAAAAAGGAAAGCTTTCACCAACCAAATTGCAGTCAGAGGATCGCAAACTTTCCCCAGATCTCTCTACCCCAGTGCTGACAAAGACCACAGAAGAGTCTGATGTTCAGAAGCCATCTTCAACTCCAGAGGTGGTCAAAACAACAACTGAAATTACCATTGTGGAAAAAGGTACACTTTCACCAACCAAAATACAGTCAGAGGGTCTGAAACTTTCCCCAGACCTCTCTACCCCAGAGCTGACAAAGACCAAGGAAGAGCCTGACGGTGAGAAACCAGGACAGGTGGTCACAACAACAACTGAAATTACTGTTGTGGAAAAAGGTACACTTGAGGAAAAAAGTACACTTTCACCAA
>JBBPCS010002454.1:0-13496 GCA_037974645.1 Hollardia meadi
TGTGTGTGTGTGTGTGTGTGTGTGTGTGTGTGTGTGTGTGTGTGTGTGTGTGTGTGTGTGTGTGTGTGTGTCTGAACCTTACTGTGGGTCCTTTAGTCCAGTATGCTGCAGCAGTGCTCCCACTCCTCCTCCAGAGGATTACTGCTGTTGAAAGAACCTCTTTGTCCCCGCAGTGCTGGAATGCCTGTCCAGCTCCACGTCTTTGGGAAACTCTGAGCCAAAAGTCAACGGAACCACTGAGCAATAGAATACCACTGGAATATTACATTCCCGGTCAACCACTCACACTGGTTTGCTCAAGGTGGAAGTAACATGTGACATTTACTCTCACTGCTGTATTCCAGGTGTCTTATCTTCATTACTTTGTTATGGGTGAATGGCTAATCAGCCAAAGCAGGTTCTGGTGGTTGGTCCACTGGTAACTAGTAGATAAAGAAATATAGATGTAATAACAATAAGAAGAAGAAGAAACTATTTTTCTAACAACTTTCATACAAGTAATGCATCTCAAAGTGCTTTACAACAAAAATATTACAAGCAACAAGTGCTTTACATAAAAAGACATAAATTGGATATAAAAACAGAGATAGAAAATCAATGTAAACTTGATAATAATAAAGAGGTAAAAACAGGGACAAAATGTCATAAATAATGTAAAATAAGATGAAGACTAAAAACCTAAAGAATAGTAACAAAATAAGTTAAAATAAGGAAAAAATAGACCACAGAGAAACAAAGATGCAAATTAAAACAACTACTAATATATTTTTTAAAAATGTTAAAATTAGCCGACATAAAATGCGTAAAATACAGTAAAAGCAACAGTGCTGAAGTGCAAGGCAAGGTGCAAACAAGTTTCAAGCCTGTATCCGGAAAGTCATAGCTAGTTAAATGTAAAGGTTCCTAAAGAGATGCTTTAAAGCTGGTGTTTTGCATTAATCAGTTTTTCGGTTGGTGGCTTCACAACATGTTGAAATGTGATGATGAGAGCAGTGAGACTGAATCAAAACAGTAACTTTGTGTTTCTTAAAACCAAAAGACTCAGCTGAGACGCTTCATCAGAATGTTCTGTTATCACTATGAGCTTCTCCCCTCACATTACACAGTTCATGTATTGTTCCTGTAAAAATATTGATAAGTGCACCGTAAAAAATGTCATGTGGAAAATAAAGAGTCAAGGCTTTTCTTGGATGAAACATCTAATGGCCATTAGAGGAACTGCTGAATCCACTGGCTTTACAGTTCAACCTGTTGATTTCAGCTAGAATAACCAGCTGTGGTGCCACTTCCTGTCTGTCTAGATCACCAGTTTTGGGCTCTGAGTAGTCATACTTCAACTGATCCAGGGGCGGTCTGGGATAATAATTCCTGTGGGGAATCTAACGTCAGTCCAGGTCAATCTCCACATTCACTCCATTCCTAACAGGCCACATACTGTAACTGTTTTGTTGAAATATTTTTTCTGTTTAACATATCTTTTCCTTTTGATTCAAAACATCTAATATTGTTGGAGACAATCACATGTTTTCAGTTTCAAGAGTAAGTCAATTGCACTTCTATAAATAAGGCAAAGGGAATTAATGTTGATATGATTTTTGTGCACTTGTTTGAGTGTTTGTTTTGCACCAGGCATTTCCTCAGAGCTCTGACTGGATTTATGTTGATAAAGATGAAGCTATAGAAGCTCTGAGTAACTGGACATACTTTCACCTGACAGAAAAGAGGATACAGCTCTTTGTTTTCCACATTATTTCCGTGCATAAGCATATCCTGCTTTCCTACAGAGCATGATGTAGAATCAACTCTAAAAAGGGTGTGATATGACGAGCTGAGGGCGGCCCTGTTTGTACGTTTTTTCTAGCACCTACCACATCTCTTGTTCATGAAGACATCTACTGCAATTTTAAAGAATTTAGCAGCACTTTCCTCCTTTTAGTGTGCTCCCTCTCAGGTCTATACCTTCTCTCTTTCATCTTTCTCCTGTGCTGTCCATTTTTTCGCCACGCTGCTGCGTACGACCTATTGCAATGTGATGACAGAGATCATACCATCAGGTTAAAAGCAGAAAGAGACTGTAGCTGTCCTGTGTTGTTCTGTCCTTGATTTACCCATTTCATTTAGCATTTCTAACACTGGCCTGACACTGCAGGTCAATCAGCTTGCCAGGCCAGCAGAAGTTCTCCCGGTGCTCCTGATGGCCTGTCTGGGCCTGAACTGATCTCTTCTGATGACAGACACTACAGATATACATACATGCTGTGACTAAGATGGTCATGTTTCTCATCACCTTCATTCTTACCTCTATATTATTAGTCACTGACTCTGGCACTGCAGCAGACTCACCATCATTAGTAGTCGTGGACTCAAGCTACGAAGATCTCTGTTTGCTCCTTCACAAGAGACAGCAGTTTGTTTTCAGTATGCTATATTTCTCAAAAGATACTCAGAAGATGAATTTGTGTGCAGTAATGCTTACTAGCTTCACAGTTTACTGGCGGCAACACAGCAAGTGGAAATATTGAGGTAATGCAGTATAGCTGCAACCTCACTGAGTTAAGGGGGTGGCAATAAATCAAATGTTTAATAATTCACTGTAACAAACAGATGTGTGCTTTTGAAAAAGTGAAAAAGATTTCTTACAACTGTTTCCACTCTTGAGTAAAGAGGCAGCCAGAGAAACACTGAGTCATCTCTGCCCGTGGCTCCTGCTCGGTGTCTTAGTCAAACTTACCATTTTGTTGGATTGGATAACAGTGGTTTGGATACTGACAACAAGTATTCTTTCATGGAGACTTTGAGGTATAATTTCTACTGTCACCGGAGACAATAATCTGATAATGACAGGCTCCCTGATCCTCAGAACTGCCGCGCTGCAGTTTCACACATCTCTGCTGGCAATAATTTCACAGCTTTGATGACAAACACACAGTCACAGCCAGGTTTTCATGTCATCAGTTGTTTACCTCAGTATTTGCTGTAACCTGTATTCATATGCAGAAAGTCACCTGAGGTTTATGCTTTTTTGCAGCCCTATACAACCACAAATTTCTACTTTTAGACAGTGAAACTAAAGGGTAACTCAGTAGTAGTCATTGAGGAAGGTGAGAGGTATATTCATTCATTTACTTCCCATTTTTTCCCATTTGGTCCTGGGATTCAACCTCTCATCTCCTACCACTATGTTTGTGTGTGTGTGTTCACACCACTACGAGATACAGACGAGGGGCAGATGGTGTGTTTAGCTGCCGGCTGATAGTGGCGTCACTCCAATGCTCAGCGCTTCATGCCAGAATACTGAATCTATGTTTACTCAGGCTGTCAGGCTACGAGGGATACACTGGTATCTCACTGAGCGTAGATTTGCATTTTAATGTGTGGTAGTTAGGCTTAGCCTCATCTGTGGAAACAGTACTATACTCTGGAGATGTAATCATTCAGACCTAAATGTAATTCATCATTCAAACCAGTGAATGGCCGTTGTTTGGTCAAAAGTTCTGAACGTGGCTTTATAACGTGTCTTTTTCGGAGCCCTGGAGCATTTTTCTGTTTTGCACAGTTTTGTTGTCAGCACATAACTCAGTGATTGGAACAAGACCATGCTGGTTTGTCAGTGCACTTTCAAACCAAATCTCATCTAAAAAAGGGTTTTTAAAGTTTTGTTTTTTGTGGTGTATCACTTTCAGCGTCACAAACACGTCAGAAAACAGGTAACAGTAGAAAGCAGCACAGAGACCAGTGACGATGTTACGGTCATTAGCCTACTTTTTTATATCTTTTACTTCAGTCTCTCTTTCAAACTTAATGCCAACTGAAGAGTTGGTAAACTATTTACTAGCTAACTTCCAGAACTTCAACACGTGTGACAGCATTGTGATGGAAAAGAGGTGAAAATTAGCATGTCCATCCGGGTGTTTCCATCACTGCTGATCATCATAGCTGGAGCCGATAAATACTGCAGTCATGAATGAATGAATGTCGAGTGTACCTTTTCCCACTGAAGACAAAAGCCAGATTTTAGTGTAATCTGAAAGGTGCCTAATTAACATGTTATCTTGGTTGTTTAATCTCTACAAAAACCTGCAAAGACAAGTATGGTTTCATGGGTGTTTTAATAAGTTAAACTGCTGGTTGCAGCTTCATATTTAACAGACAGATGAGAGAGAAATATCAACCTTCTCAAAGAACTCTCAGGAATAAAGTGAAGAAGCCTATTTTAAATAATAATAATAATACATTTATAGATTAGATTAATCTAACATGCATCTGTAGACGAATCTAGACAAATCTTCATGAGAAAAAAAATGATCGAACTAATAAAAAGTAATGTTTTGTGAGGTTAAGAGAATAAAAACCATAAGTCTAATCGTCAGTTTTAATCCATCTTTTTCCAGACAGCACCAATTCCAACACTTAATGCAATCAGAACTCAAACAGTAAAACGTAGAAGTGTAATCAGATCAGATCAAATCATAATAACATCAGTACTGTTCATAGTTGAGGTCCCACAGCAAGGGTTAACCCTGACCTTGGCCTGTGTCACTAACAGGAAATGGTCTCTGGCACGGCTGGCTGAACAGGAAATCTACATATAGTGACACTCAGACTGCTGGATGAAGAATCTCTATATGTCATCTTCTTCCTCTATCTGTCACACACTTCCTCCTGTTGCTCCGAAACTCTTTAACCGTCTTTGTTTGAGTCTGGGAATGTGCCTGAGTTCACAGATATTGCTTAAAGGTTTATCGCTTATTGCATTGCAATCTCCATTATTGCAAATATGCAAATGTATTTTAATAAGCTTTTTTCTTCCTTAAATGGTCAATTTGTTTGTTTTAAATCTTGATTCATTTTACTCTGCTTTTATTCTGACATGAAATAGAAGTAAGATAACTATATTATCTATATAAGAAAAGAAGCAAACAAAAATTATTTTCTTATCATATAACAGATTTTGTTCATTTTGTATTATTATTATTATTTTGTTATATTTCTCAGTACATCAACCACATATATTTTTTCACAAAGAGTGAAAAAAAATATAGTATAATAGTTCTATAATATAATAGTTCACAAAAAGAGAAAGTTGTTGCTGTTGTTTTTCTAGCAGATGTTTCTTGAAGCCGAGATGCCACAGCCAACAACACCACTAACAAGAGCAATTCAGGATCAGCCCATACAGCTTGTAAATGTTATGTTTAGGTTTGGATGCCACAACTGGAGTGAAGAACACTGATGCCTATGCAGTCTGCTATATATTACGTGGTTGAAGCTGAAGTACATTATTTGTCATACCCAAACTTCTATAGTTCTTGTGTCTTCCACCAAAAAAGTAACTGCTCCAGAGTTCCTAATGACTTCAAGGTCAGAATAAATAAAACATGCAAAAAAAAAACCCATCAAAAAAACAAAAAAACATTCCCCATCTGGATACACCTCAAAAATATTTGATGAAATTCCAGAAAATCCAATTTTGGACTGGAAACCTCCTCCTTTATCTTCGTCTGATAAATAAATTCCATACAGTGGCATTCACAGATGTCAGATCTCATTTCTCATGTCATAAACCAGCCTGGTTGGTGAACATGAGCCAGTTTTTGAGCTGTGTGCAGTTTATTGACATTTTGACTTGTCATAAATCACAGGTATTACTAATAACATTCATTTTCTAACCTGCTCTATTCAAGTGTTGCAGTTTATGTACAATTAATTTGCAACAGCATACATACAAATACAATACAAGGGAAATGTAGTCGCTGTCTGAATTATGTTGAGAGATAAAGTTTATTTGACTGAATGAAACACTATGTTTTATGTGCTGCACCAGAGTCTCAAGGAGGTGGTTGGTGTGGACGGTATAAAATGCAGGACCCCGAGACTAGAAACCACGGCTTGAGTCCAAACTCTCGTCTGTGGTTAGGTTTAAAGCAACAAAAGCACTGGTTAAGGTTAGGGAAACATTGTTTTTTTCAGTTAAATCTTAAATAAATGAAATATGTTGAATATTTTACCGATATGTTCAGTACCAACATTTGTAAGACTTGTCACATATACATTGTCAATAACATTTCCTCATGATGTTATTAGAAAACCTAAATGGTGGGTATTTTGTTTCCTTAAGCCTGAGACACACCGAAATGAACTAGCAAACACCAAACAACTAGCTGAGACGAAGACCAACTCTTGCGTTGCCTCTTCTCACTTGACGGGGCCAAAAAGTTACACTTGAACACACCGCAAAAACTGCAGCCGATGGCCAATAGCACGTACGTTCTGCTCCTGCATGAGAAAAAATAACTCTCCATACCAGCAGGTAGCGGTAGTCTATATTCGGTAGGAAGACCTAGGACTACAGATATACAAACCATTGTTATAATACAGTGTTAACTTTACCATCTTCACACTGTTCTCACTCCCCACTGAAGACGGCTTCCTAATATCCAGTTCCAGATGACCATGTTGTTGTGAAAATGCCTGTGTGTTGGAAGGATCGATGAAAAATTAGATGGCTCTGGTTTCTCTTCTCGTGCACTGATTCACTTAGCTGAACAGCCAATCAGAGTGATCTCTGTCACTGATTCAACATGCTCATTCGGCTAAAAAGCTGCCGTCCATAGATATAGAAACATAGATTCCTCATTGGCCACTGGATCGTACGTCAACGTCGCCACCATATTGGGAAGGTCAAGACCGGCCTGTGAGCAAATACAAGTAAATGAGGAAGTTGCAGTTTAATGAATATAAAGCACTATAACGTGTACATTTCTCAACCAATTAAAATTTCTAAGTTCTTTTTATATTGAAGAGTTTATGATGTACATGAAATATAATAGTAGATAGTTGGTGATGCGGGACACACCACAAAAACTAAACACAGACGCTCACTGACGGCCCGACACTGGCAGATGTCCATCTGTCGGCCTGGTGTGTCAGCCCTTAATAAATGCATTTGCAGTTACAAATTAGTTGTATATATACAGTACTGTAAATGTTATTTCTAGGAGACAGGGCTGCAGTAAGAATATAAGTATTATCTTGTTGACTTATATGCATTTTACAGGTCCATCTAGGGATGGGCACTACACACTAGCTTTGGATATAAATGCTGTGGTATGTGGAAAAGGCTCATGCTGTATACCTGTGTACATAAACAACTGCACATATCTGACACACTCCTGTTTTTTAGCGATAACAGTTCCATATGTGTCCTGTTATATTTTGGCTAATGCTACATTCTCTCTGGCCATGTTCTGCAACAAAGCACACTTTGGGTGAAACAGGCTTCAGGTCTCCCAGTATGACCACACCATGAGGGTTTTGTAGTTGAGAGCAGATGAAGACTTCTGCTGGGTGTTGTCAGACTGTGGTTTCATACATACATGTTGTGTGTGAGCTGCTCTGCCTCCTCCTCACTCGCCATAAACTCACTTTACGCTTTGAGCTGAATGTTTGCCTGCCTGGCTGTTCACTCCATATAAGCCGGCTTGTATAATTTATGTTGTGGTTTCCAGATGTTTAACTATCTTGATGTAGTTGTTATGATGTTGTAGGCCTATCTAAATCCTCAACTCATCCCAACACTCAGCTGAGCCTTGTAAATTCAGCTGAAAGAGCCATTTATCTCTGAGAATTTCACAACTGGAACGGGTAGATTTAAAATCACTTTGCTTTGTATATTGCTGCATCAACAGCAACATTTTAGACAATTTACCTCTTCTGATTTGCAAATTTATACACAGCATATGGTCAGCATGTTGCCTTGCCTGAAAAGGGGCCTTAACAGTGAATCCACCCTTCTTCCCATGGCACAAACTTACTGCATTTCTGTGGTTTGTTTCTAAAAACAGAAAGTGTCATTTGGCTTTGGCAGCCTCCATCAGAGAAAGACAAAGTAACACTGCAGCATACAAACTTATGACGAGAAAGACTAATGAGGTGAGAAAGACAAAGAGAAATGTGGAGGGATGTCCCTGCAGAGGGAGGATTATATCCAACAGACTTCATTATCAGAACTGAGGAGGACAGAGCTGCGTGATGGCAGCTGGCTGGACAAGACAGAACCAAGACGAACAGTATCAGCTCTTCTATTGCCTCGCTGTCCCTTCCTTCATCTGCTCTCAGCTGACTAATGTGGAGTCAGTAACTTTCTGTCTTGCTCTGTCTGTTTGTGTCTCTGTGTCACTTGGATCTCCCATTTCGTTGACACTTAAAGACAGGTGATGTGACCTGTCCTCATGTTGGAGGCCCTCAGCTTGCAGCAATGATAGCTGACAGTGAATCACAGTGTTAATCAATATTATCCTCTATAGTAGATCCAAATTTTGGATAGCCTTTCCGGTTTATTTCACCACCCGTTGGCTAACAAACATCTTTTATTAATATGTCTGATTCTACAACAAATAGCTTGGCTATAAAGTTACAGTTAGCATTAGCATCAGTTGCTTTACTACAATGAGGATCTGTTTAAATGTCATTATTGTGGATGGATATGTTTTGAATGTTACCTGTAACTGACACAAAATGTCTCAGATAGCTGTGTAGCCTCGCCTCCTTTCACAGAGATATTTTGACAAGCACAGGTTTAAATAATATATAAATGGTGGCTGAATTTCATTTAGCTGCTTCAGTTTTAGGGTGCAGCAATTGTACATACTGTTTGTCACTGTCCAACGTGATCTCATGGGATGGCGGATGAATAGCACGCCACCTTTGAAGACATTAAGTCTGTCATTTCGCACATTTAAGCTTTTCGCCTTTATTGTCTTAGTCACATGACCTATGGCCGCAGAAAATATCATGGTTTGGGTTAAAATCAGTTTAGTTATGTTACATACATCGCTTAACTTATGCTACTTACGTGACATAACATTTATTTGATTATTTATTATTTGAATTAATTTAGTGACTTAAATTAAAATAGGTCAATGTTAACTCTCGGTTTCATACAGGACACAAACCTCGGTCTCCTGGGTGACTTCTTTGACCCATCCACCACGCCAACCTCTTCCAGGTGCAGAGTTTCTTGCTCTTTATAGTCCATCATCATACATTGTTTTCTGACATTCACACCTAAAATGGGAGAAAAGATTAATGCAGACAGAATTAAATGGTATGTGAAACCCAAAAACTGTGTTTTGATACACACAATGACTTAAAACACTGGCATTTGGTGGACCAGGCTGCACTTTCATGGCTTCCTGGGAGACTTGAGTAATGGAGAAATTGTTAATGTTATTCGTAACACCTCTGCTTTTCCTACTATTCCAAATTAAGCTTGAGTCTGCTGTGAGACAGAACCATTAGCTTCAAAAATATGCATTTTCTGTTGTCTTATACATGCAAGTTTACTGGCCATATACTGAACAAACACTCTGTAATCACTTGTTGTCGTGTTCCTGATGAAGATGGTTGTTGGTCATTAGAATGTCTTAGCTGCCTGATTGTGACCTTGCTTGGAGGCAGACCAACTAAAAATGGGAACAAGCCTTCACAACACTGTGGCAATCTTAATATCAGATTATGAAAAGCCAATAAGACAACAGGTTGAATTTACTGCTGTTACAGGCATCAGAGCTTCTTACGGGACAAAGACTAGACAGTTATTTGTCTTTACAAGTGGTGTTGTGTACTTTGCCAATATTTGCACATAGATCCTTGTACGGTGGACCTCCATAAAGAAGCCAGGTGTGTTTACAAGGAAGTTTATGACACACCTGCAAACCCTCAATGCCTTCTTCACGTCCGTTCATTTAATCCTCATCACATTTTTCTGCTGTGATTATAAAGCGGCTCATCGACACGGCGTCTTGCCTGAGGCTACAGACTGCATCTATTCTCAGGCAAAATAATTTGAACACATGACCAAACCTGCAGACACGTAACAGGCTGGGAGGAGTGTTAGTTATATACAGATCTTTGCGGCTTTAGGCCATAACTTTCCTCCTTAACTTCAAACAGTGACCTCTGACCTTCCAGAGAGAAAGGATATTGGTGTTGGGTACATTTTGAACCTTGATGTGACCAAACATGATCATATGCTTTTGCCCATATTGTAGCAAGTAAGTACATTTTATTTTTAGAGGACTTTTCAAAACATTAGTCACTAACTGCTTGATCCAAGGAAGACAAGAAAATGCAAAGCTTGAGTATCTCCTTAAAAATATATAAAATAAATATCAAGTTATGAAGCAGAAAAATGGCACAGAATAATAACAATTGTGACTTTTTATTGCTAAAGTGTCTGTGCAGTATGAGAAGATATTAGACTGACATAAAAGAAATGGTTGATGCATGCTTTCCTCAGAAGTGCCTCATCCTTTTGTTTTCACATTCCTGATTAACTCCACATTCTCTGATGGCCCCTAGCCTGTTTACATGGCCAGTTTATTTGTCCCAAAGGAGTGAGTGCTGTTGGATGAGAGGCCAGACAGCATGGCAAACTTCCTCTATACATACCCACAGACACACTTCAGCCAATAGCACCTCCCTTTCCCTGCTCTTTTGCCTTTTATTCTAGTGTAAACCCAGGCTTTTGTAAAGTACAGACTGTATTCAATGGGGCTATACTGTCCTTTCTTTACAAGCATTTGGTAACTCTGAATGGTTACTATGGATGTGGAATAATTACCCCCTGGTAATATAACCTTACTCAGCCTTTTAGCTTAACCGACTCAATTATTTACCCCATTAGCAGCAGCGCCCAAGGATGATGATGTCACTTGCTGGTTGGTCTGACCATCCAACATTTGATCAAGATATTTGTACAACCACTGGGCTTGATTATTTCAAATGATTCTGGTGAACCCCCTGAGCTTTCAACTACAGCTACTGTCAGGGTTAAAATTCTGCTCGATCCACACTTTGGCCATTATTTCAAGAGCTAGGTTAGATTTGCTGTGTATATTCATGTTCCCCAGAGTAATCTTTTTCATTTTGGGCACGCCTTGAGCTTTTTTGTAGCGCCACCATCAAGATAAAATGTATAATTTGTACAGAAGATATTTCCACAAACATTTCCATAAAATTTGCAAATTCCTGCTCTCAAGAAGAACACTTTCTACTATGAGATAGGGATTGGCAGGGACAAAATCTGAAGGTTATGGTAATGTAACCCTTGTTCTATAGCACAGGCGGAGCCCTCTACTGGACTCAATGGGTAATGCTCTCCTCCTATCAGGATCATGTATTCACTTTCACCAGTCCTGTGTCTCCCCAGGGAGCCCAGACCCTGAGAAGATCCAAGAGACATGTCCCGACATGTTCAAGAGGTAGAACCGTATGAACGGACAGAGTGTGGACCATGACGCCACTGAACAAGGCCATTGACACTGCAACACTGCATGTCGAGCATGCACGGACCACAGAGGGAGGGTCCCTTCCCGCCCGTCTATAGGCCTGAGAGATGTACTCACACAGCCAACTAGCAAGGTGCTTCTTGGACAGGGCCTTTCCAGCCCCACCATCCCTGAAGCAGACAACAACTGCGCCTTGCGTCTGATGGGGGTCGCGGCTCAACATAGCACGGCAACGCAAACCGGTCAAAGCGGATGCAGCTTTGCCTCCCTGTCTCCAGCATAGAGGAGAGGACAAAACGCACCCACCTGTAATAACTGTAACTCTCAACCTAGAGGAGGTCCAAGAGTGGCCCCACTATTCCTGGTCACACTAGTCACCCAGAAGTAGCATCATCAGGGGGTGACGCTGTTGTCTCAGCAAGGGTGAGGGGAAGCGGTGGAAGTGGGTGTCGATTTCCAGCTCCGGCTCACTCTCGTCGCAGCACAGGCTCCTGTCGCAGCAGCACCGCTGCTGCCCTCTCACCATGGGAAGCCCACCCTCTATAGTACGCCCGGCCAGCACTCCACGCAGACTGGTGGCTGCTGGACACCACTCTCTGCATGGTCATAGCCGAGGCACAGGGAGGATAGTTGACAGTGGTTTAACGGTCTTTTATACTCCCGCGTATTCTAATAGGCTTGTCCTGATTGGCCGGCTACGTTCATGCAAATTTTCAGTGGGCAGAGCCTGTGTGAGATAGAACTTACATCAATCACAGCATAATGTAATTCTGTGTTGCATTATTAATATGCAGCGTATTGTGATATAGTACCATTATTGGGAAATTCAACAGAAAAACTTCTATTTGGACCATAAAACAGAATGCATTAATGGATAAAAAAATTGAGTTGTGCTGGTAAGAATAAAAAACGTAAGATTCCTACAATCTATATTATTCATCCCATCTACACTTTTATTCATGATCTAGTTGGCGGGCTGTCTAGCTTCCCTCCCTGCGTCTGTATTTTTGCATTCCAACTAAATGGTGAGCCTCCCTTTCATAACCCCAACAAAAAAAAAAAAAAAAAAAGATTCCCTCATGTGTGAGGAGAGATCCATGCCTGCCCTACAGAAAACAATGCCAGCCTTTCTGTGCTGGATGAGAGGGAGGGACAGAAAGAAAAAAATAGAGAGATTGAGGGTTCTTTGTGTTTCCTGTGAGAGTTTGTGGATCTGAAGAAAGAAAAGCTTCAGATGTGATGTGGTGGGAACAAGCACCCATACTGAGAGCAATATAGCAGTTTAGTTCTAGTTTAGTGCCCCCCTCCACTCAAAAATGTGTTTTTCTTCTTGCTCCTACTTTGAGCTTCACTGTGCAGAATGATGCATCTGCAGAGCTTGAAGGAAGAACATTAGAAGGACGTTCATCTGCTGAAAGTGGAAAGCTTTTCTGTGCTCACTGAAAATTCTGTTTTAAAGTTGGGCTACAAGCATGATTTCTGACATGACAAATAGCTTGGAAGACTATCCTGGTCCAATATTCAACTTACACACATGTGATGTGGAAACTTGAAGCACACTGGGAAGAGAATTGGGAAGGAAGTGGGAAGGAACTATTTTCTTTCTGCATCACCGTGCAGAACGAAGCGTGCATCTACTCACGGATGAGAGGCTAGCTAACTAAGCTAACTAACGACACAGCTCAGCCGAGGAGGACGCCATTAAAGTTCACATCCCGCCTTGTCATGACCATGAGCCTCTTGCTCTGAGTAGATATGTGTTTCCTGTTCCTAGTTTCCTTCTGCGTAGTGACAGGGTGTAGTTCGGTAGAAAGAAAATAGTTCCTACATGAAACTGCTGACAACAAGGTCTGTGGATTATCTTCAGTAACCGGGTCATGATTTCTGGAAAGAGACATTGCTGTTGAGTTTTTAAAATATATTTTATTGGTACTCTGAGCACCACAAGACAATTGCCATCTAGTTCCATTATATTGGAGAAAAGGCAAAAATCTGAACTGTCTCTTTAAGTAAAAGATCCGAGTACTTCCTCCACCACTGTTTATTTCTAACCTTTATTTCTATCAAATCATTTCAGTCATCACTCTCTTTCTCCCTTCCTCTTTGCTGCTCCTTCTCTCTTTTGATCACAGCTTACACACACACACACACACACACACACACACACACACACACACACACACACACACACACACACACACACAC